>JAAMPD010000503.1:0-48681 GCA_025266255.1 Trissolcus basalis | reverse complement strand
AAAGACTACGGGCCGAATTTACAAGTATAGAATGTCGCGCAGCGTCCCTCCGTCTTTTTTCATTTCTCTTTCTTTTTTTACAATTTCTTTTTTAGGGAAGCCTTCGGGTCGCTTCCGCGACCCGTGACAAAATTAAAAACGTTAACAAATTGTGAATTAAAAGGAAAATTTGGAAATATAAAGAAGAAACATTCAAGGATTATAATATAATAAGTGTAATTCTTATTTATCAAAAGTACAAGGATCATTCATTACAATTTGAAATTTTAGAGGTTCACCAGTATGAAGGCCATATTTTTCGAACATGTCCGGAGTGCGTTTATAACAATTTTCATTCTTCTCTGAAATTCATTTTGTTCATAAGTAAGTTTAGATAATTATTTTCTTAGTCAATAGGAAAAATTACAGTAAACATTTATGAAACTTACTATATTGAAGTTGAACACATTTTCTTTCCTCTTTTCCAGTTTTGTTTCCGCTTGTTTTAGCTGCAAAAACAAGATATTATAAATAGAAATTGAAAAATTGTCAGTCATCCGATTTTTTCATTACTCAAAATGTCAAAAATTGCAATGTTTGTATCTTACATCTAATTTAGTCAAGTGAATTTGTAGAGTTGTGTCGACTTCATCCTGAAATATTAATTTTATGAGTAAACCTTACGTAAATTTTATCAAAACAGATTTATAGAGAAAATTGTATATTCACCAAGTAATTTTCCAAATTGATTAGAATTTGTTTTACATTTCCATCAACACCAATCTGTAAAACAAATTAACATTCCAAGAAAAATTAATGCTTTAATCAAAATTAATTTTTTCATTTGGGTAATTTTAATTGTTTTACCTTTTTTATGTAGGCAGGAATATCATAATTTGGATTGATGACATATTGTCTATTCTGAAATCAGTTCAAATTGACTAAGTTAATATTAACGGATTGAAATATTGTTTTCATACCAAAATGTACTAACCAAAGATTTGACAACTCTTAAAGAAGTTTCCAGCAAAGAGTCCAGCTCTAAGTGTTTATAATTTTGTTCCGAATAAATCTGAACGTTCCTCAATTTTAAAGGCGAAATTTTGACCTAAAATATGAAGTTGAATATTTTCTGATGATGTAAATGTTGAAATTATATATATTTATGAAAGATTTGAAAATCACATACACTGATTTCATTTATGATATTCATCATTGGCAATAGATTTTTTTCAATTATTGATTCAATGTAGTTCATTTTGTTGTTAATTGGCGGGTTATACGTTTTATATGGTGGCAGAACCATTTTGTTTATTGCCTCCTTAACATCTATTTGTAATGAATAAAAGTTGTTCCTAAATTGATACGGCTTATCCTTCTAAAAAATAAATAATATTAAATTTTTATGTTTTTTGATACAGGTTAGATCTTGAACTTTTATTACCAATATGGAATTTATGCTGTCTAGGTAAGTTTGGCTCAATTCTATTTGATGCCACTGAAGAAACTAAAACAATAGTTAACAAATGATTAGAAAATTGTGCTATGTGAAGTGAAACAATTTTTATGTTTAGGTAAGTTATTAACTTACGTAAGAATAATAGTTCGCGATCAACGTTTTTGTCACATTCAAATTCGTCACTTTGGAATTGGTTTTTCTAAGCTGAAAATTTCAAATGATCAAATTTGTTTTCTATTATGATGATAAACTTGCACAAAAATTTAAAGAGATACTTACTGTATAAGTCAAGTTTTTTGTAATAATATATAAATCGTTGTTGACGTCAAGCTGAAAAGTGAAAAAAAAGGGAAAATTATCAATTTAATGAACCTCGACTGTTTCACAATTAAGAAAGATGGTTTTTGTATATACCAGAAACTTATCGAAACCTTTCAGCGCAGTCGATAAAGTGCATGGCTTATCTAATTCTTGTATCTGAAAAGACACATTATATATTATTTTATTAGATATCAAATAATTTTCAACGAATTACTTTAAAATAATAAATACCTTTTTTCTTGACACATTAACTTGTGTATCATCTTGCAGCACATAAATTTCTTTCTAAAATGGCAAATTATCAATTAAAATAACAAATTATAAAAAAATCATTGAATATCACAGATTTAATTAGCAATATTATATTACCAGCTTTTTTGAAAATGTTTTCAATATGTTTTTTATCACTGTCAACGTAGATGAAAATCCGTCCTGAAATTTAAATTGTTAAAAATGAACTTTGCATTTGTATGTAGAAAGTATTTAATTTTACATACCCAATCATCAGTTATACGACTTCTAACATCTTTTTGTGGCAGATAAATATCCTACAAAAATAAAAGACAAAAAGACTCGTATCAATATTGTTTCAACCTTAGAATTTATCATTTAAATTTTGAAAAGTTGATTGAAATAATATTTACCAGTAAGTTGTGATATAGTTTGCAAATATCTACAGATGACGGTTTTATATTTTTTAAAAAGGATTCGGATATATTACCAGTGATGTGTCGGGTCGTGTTGTCATTTATATCTTTACAATCCCACTAAGCAGATAAAATAATAATTTTGAATAATATTATTCAAAATTCATTTCGTAAAAAAAATTGTTTCCAAAAACTTACGTCAAATCTGTTCAAATAATCTTTCAATGGAAATTTTTGGTATCTTTGAATGTTCGTGCTCTAGAAAAGATAACGAATTGTTTAGAATACATTTACAATCGTTAATCTGAAAAAGGATGTTTTTTTCTTACACTGGCACACGAAATAGAAATCAAAATCAAGATAGCGAACAGCTTCGACATTGTGCCTCTGAGCGTTTGGAACTACAATGATATCTGAATTTCATCGAAGCTTTTATTTGAACGAATATTAATCATATTTAAATGGTAATTAATAAAGTAATTTTTTTATTGTTTAGATAAAATAATAATTCGATGCTTTCAAAATGTAATGAATATTGAATTTGATTATTCCGTTAGTTATTGAAACAAACATTTGTTTTATTCAGTTTGAAGGTATATATAATAAAATGAATTAAAATTTTACTTCAAAAAGTTTTACTCTGTATAAAATATTTTACAAAGATATATTAAGAAATGAAAAAAAGTTTACTAATTTTATAAAAACAATACAATTTTTAACGACTTATAGCAAATTATGCATCCGAATTATTTTTAATAAAATATAAAAAATCAATTGATTTATTTATTGCAATATATTTTAAAAACAAATACAAATTCTGTTTATCAGTCAAAGGCCATTAATTAAACATTTTCCGACAAACGAATGAATAACTTACAATTCTTTGTATAAAATATTTTTCACAATCACTGATTATATTGCACTAAAACATTTCACATTTGCAATTCAAATTGAAATCAAAGACAAATTTTATCAAAAATGTTTTCACAAATTTGCGATCTTACAATCTAAATAATACAACTGTATAGATGCGAGTTACAAATTGAAGCCGCAGCTGGTATTTACAATCACAATCTGTAATCTCAAATCTAGTACAATACAAGTACAGTACAAGTTTAGTACACTAAAAGGTACTTGTAAAAATGCTATCTCACTACAAATTCACTAACAATCTTACATTTTTGTGGAATAAAAAGTCCAACGTCTAAATAAAACAACCGAAACAGTCATCGTTAATTACTTTGAAATTTTCAATTCTAAAAATTATTATGACATCAACCAATTATTCTCACTTTTCATTTTCTTTCAGAACATCAAATTTTTCGACAAAGGCAGTAATTAACAAAGCTCGTTGGTGTTTTTTCTTACCTAAAACTAACTAGTCTTAAATGCAAAAAATTTCATTTCGTAAAATCCCTAGACGAATCAGCGTAATTCTTCTTTCTCGGTAGTTGAAGCGTGATTGGCTGGACGTCCTGGGACTTCCTAGAGTCATGATTGGAATTGCGGAAGGTGATTTTAAGATTTGGCACATGCTGCTCGCCGGCCCAATCGAAATTGAAGACCGGCGCCTCGGAATGCAATTCAGAGTCTGGTGTGTCCACCGGGGTCGTAGGCGTCGTGATGTATGGGCTCAGATCTTGGTGCATTACGTCAGGTACACGCTGAACCGTGTCAGACCATACTGGACTGGAATTCCATTGTTCCGAAGGATCACTAAAAGTGGCATTCAAAAATTAAACATCATTTTATTCGCATCTCTCAAACAATGAGAAAAAATTACTTCTTTGATTGAACTTGAATATTTCTTTAGTTCTGTCGTTTACAGTTACTATAACTGGAAATCTGGTAGTAACCACTAAAATTCGAATTATCATAACTATATTCAATTTAACTATATTCTCCAGTTCGTCTTCTAATCAACCTAATAAAAAATTAGTATAACCATAAGTTGATCCGAATTTTCGAAAAATTTTGTTCAAATTTCTTACTGATTTGATATTGATTTCTTTAAATCAAATCAAACGAATTGTAAAAAAATTTTTCGTTCATTTCACACGGGTCCTAAAGCTCAAATATTTTCAACAAAATAAATTCGACTGGAATTGACTAAAACGCAACGTTTTATTTTCAAATAAAAAATACCATTCTTTTTGTCAGTGAACAGAAACACAAATTCAAATCTTTCAATTTATTCTCCAACGAGAATTTGCATCGAACATACTTTCTAGTGTTATCCGGAAACTGGGCAGGAAACTGGATGAATTTGGAGCGATAAGTCGGAGCTGGTGGGACGGTACACTTTTGGGCCTTATGGTTATGGCGGCAGGGCCCAAAGTTGAGTGAATGCGGGTGCTCGCTGGAGCTGTTGATGGACATGTCGACGGGCTCGGCGTCCTCGGGGGGTCTGGGCCCCTTTGCCGGGGCCGGGGTTGGGGCGTACTCGTTCTCGAGCTTGACGCTGGGCCGCTCCTTCCAGACATCGTCCGCGACGGCGTAGGCAGCCGGCGAGGGGGCCTCGCTCTCGTGGGAGAGCGCGCCCGGCCGCGCGTACTCGTGATGCCCGTAAGGCCCCGCGTGCGTCTGACCCGTCGAGCAGATCCCGTAGGCAAATTTCGTCTGCGATGAATACTGGTAGAGCCAGGAACTCGCACGCATAATCTCCGCCTCCTTCTCGCTGAAATTTCACCGATCATTCAACATCGCTCTCAGCTTCTGATATTAACGGCCGAATAAGACGTACCGAAAATTACTACTTGTGCCCTTGACTTTATTACCTTTTTTTTTATCGACAACTTAGTAGCTCTTCACTTCTTTACCATCGATTTATTTTAAGATGAATAATTTGTTTGTAATTACCTTAATACTTGGTTCGTACAAACTATAATAGGATGCTGGCACTCTTCAGAAGTATCTTTCACTTGGAGAACACAATGTATCCAAAACCATCTCCCTGATCGACTTTGTATTCTTAGTAAAGCAGTGCTGGAACGTTCTTGATCGGACTGAATGACTGCAATGGAAATCAAAGATTTTAGACCTTCGCCCACGAGGAAAAAGTTAATTAAACAATGTTTTTTTTTTAATTTAATAATTCAAATTCAAATGGACGTAAATCAAATGAACATAAATCATTTGGGAAAAATCATCTTTTGTAAATTATTGTAACTATCGGGTATATCCTGGCTTGAGCACAATATACTTGAGCTACGATTACGGTTTACGAGGTCACGTTTTATTAATTATCTTATAGTTTGCGGTTATTTCAGACACGTTTATAGCATCGCCGCTCGATAAACAAGATTTCTCGATTGCAAACAAGCAATGAGTAATTGTGACATTTCATAAATAATTCACTTTAATCACGAAGTGTTAATCTTTTTTCTCCCATCTATTTAATTACAGTGATTCATTTTGGTGAAATTTAAATGTCAAAATTTTTCCTCCGATAAAAGATTTCACTCAAATTTGAAATTTATCATCGGGTTTCGTACCTGTTTGATGTTTGCAATACGCTGTGCGGATGCAATCCCAGTGTAAAAGATTGTACCATGAAACTCCGACTAATTCGGATCGAGTGTATTCCATGTGACTTTCAGCTCTGATAAAAAAAGGTAAAATATTAGCAACATATAAATTTGAAAATTGTTTTATTAAAAATTGTGGAAAGTTGATTCAATAATTTATTTCAGATTTCTGAGAGTTCAAAATTCCAGGAGCGTTTTCCAAATTAGTGAGCGGTTGAAAAATAATACCAAGGAATAAAACGATTGTCTGAGAAAAAAGTTACCAAGAGCAACAAAGTCTGTTTGTTGTAAGGGACAATAACTTACGTTTTGTCAATATGGAGATACTTCATATCCATTGAATGGATCGTAGTAAAAATATTCGTGGCGCCTTGAACCACGCTTTCTCTTGTTTCTGGCAAGACGACCGGGGTGCACGACGCGAGGAATACGGATTCATTCCGATTGCAAAGAGGAACAAAAGGTAAATAATGGCCTTCTACTAGAACAACCTGAAATTACGTAAGATGGTAAAAACGAATTGCATATACTGAAGTATAATAACACAAATTCGTTCCAACGATCATTGTTCCGAGCAAAATCTCTGCTTTTTCCGTTGATCGATATGGCTTTCTAGCGATACTTTTCTTTAATTTTAATCGTGCCTTGTTAATCCCATTCTGAAACTTGTGGGAAAATCAGTCAACAATTTTTTTTTTTTTTTTCGCACAATCTGTTCGAGTGTTTGCAAAAATTGTTTTTAAAATTTAAGCTAATCTTGCAACTTTGAATAATATTAAATTTCATTCAGGCGTTAAATTATTTTCAAACAATGTTGACTTTTGCATAGAAAAAGTGATCAGAAAATCGTTAGAATATTTTATGCGAAAAAGTATTCACTTAAAATTCCATCAAATTTCACTTGGCATAAAATTGTTTAAAATGTTCGTCCGCAATATATATTTATGCTGGCTAAGAAAATGAAGCCTCCTCCCTGGGTTATTTGCGCGTAATTCGTCGCCAGTTGCACAGCGGTTAGCGCATTCCTAAGAAGCGCAAATGTTATTTCGTCGAGCCAATCTATTGATGTTAATAGCGCCGATCAAATATGAATGATTTTCACATTCATCCCGCGGTAATAATAATCGCGACGGCTCAATTACAAAATGTTTCGACATCGATGAATAACCATTTCTTTCGAAACCCGTTGGATCGTTGATGAACAAAAAAATGGGATTTTCTTCTTACCTTCTGATCGCCGAATCGCAGCTGCCGTCGCGAGTTTCTCGAAACGTTGATTCGACACAGAAACAGTCGTCTCTCGTCAGGAATCGGACTATTTCTGGCGAGTTGATTCTGCACCATCGCGTGATCCTGCTTATCGATCACATCGTACACACTGTCTCCATGAATCAACAGATCCTCCTTAAACAATATTTTTATTTCTGTCTGATGATCAATCCAGTCACCCAGAATGAGCCTAAATGTTACTCAATAGTGAAAGTGCAATTTTTTTTACTCTCATACAATAAAAAAAAATATCCAACAAAAAAGAAACTTGAAAGTGAAAAGGTGAAAAAGATGTAAGATGGAAAATTTTGGATCACAAAAATGTAAATACAAAATTCAACTTAACAATTTCATATTATTTTTTTTTTTTGTTTGCAAAAAAGAAAACGTCCTTTACGTTTTTTTTACCATAGAGTGGCCAAGATATTCGGCAGCGTTTTCTGATATGTACAAAAGTTTGCCTTGCTGTGTCATCATCATGATGAATCCGGACATTGCCTATTCGAGAACAAAAATGAAAGATCAATTTTCATTGAACAATTTTTATTTGCCATCAAATTAAGTTGATTGTATGAATTGTCAGCTTAAGAATCGGTTTCATGTTTAATTCTATTTATAAAAGTCGATAAATGATGGAAAAATGTCGAACAATAATTAACGGATTTCCTGTCGCACGTGCTCGGACGCTCAACAAATATAAGACTGCCACAAATCTGGCAATATTTCGTGCAATTCAATTTATGTAAAAAGTGAACGATCCAACCGTCTTGAGTCCCGTGTACATTTTTATAACGTCATTTTTGCAAACTGTTTCAATTTTTATTAATTACATTTGACAGAAACTGCAATGTTTCGTTGAGATTCAACTCTTTTTTGCCCGAGATATAATTATTTCGTTCAATATAGATCCTGTTTGAATTATGAATGATGGTAAAAAAGGGGATTTACCTTGGAAAACCCTATGTTTGGCGTTGGAATATTCGACGAATCATTCGGACTACTTTTTAATGCTGAAACAACAAAATGAGAATACAATTTTTGTTTTTTTCAAATTTTTATAGTTTCTTCGATGAATAATTCGTTTTGATATAAAAAAATGAGAAATCAAATAAAGCTGACAATGCAATAATTATTAATTAGCGAAACGATTTGCATTAGATTTCATGTAAGATCTCGCTTGGGTCTTTGTTTGTGAAAATTATATCGATTTACATTGGATATTACATGAGATTCTCACAGAGATAACGCCAGTTTCGTCCGCTGAATCTTACATAAGATCTTTCTTATTTTCACGGTGAAAAAAACATTTCTTTTTTTTCTTAACGGAATTGTATCCCGTGAACTTTTACCCGAGAATTTAATAAACGTTGACGTAAAAGTGAACATTTTTACAGAACCCAACTTTCAATTCTAATGACAGGAAAAAAAAAATCCGAGGAAAAAAATTCTATCTACATTCAATCTTTCCGAATCAACTCTTCAATTAAAAATGTTATTTTTCAATATTCAACCATTTCTTTTTGTCTTGAGTTATGAATATTTTGATTCTACAAAAAAAAAAAAAAAGGTAAAACAAAAGGTGGGAGACAGAGGGGGAGATGAAAAAATAAAACAAAGAGAAAGAAAGCTCGGGATTGAAAAATTCAAATTTTCGTTGGCCTCGGTCGGGTCTCTCGCACGATCGAAAAAGTTTGGTCGAAGAATGCACACGCTAGGCCGTTTGCCGCTGAGGGTATTATGGGAGAGATACTGTAGTCCCATAGTCCCCTATAGAGAGGGGCAAAATGGTGGGGACATAGGGGGAGTATGGGTTACAGGAGCGTGAGAGTGTTGTTGCAGAGGCCGAGAGGTCAGCGGATCACCCGGAACTCGCGCGCTTAGACTCCGCGGAGTTTGAACGCGCCCGCGGTTCTTGGCTCCTTGCAGCCTCGACTCGCTTTATCTCCCGCCAGGTCCGCTCTGTCCCGTCCGTATAACCCACCGTTCAATTATATCAGACGGCATTAGCCTTAGAACGCTAAGATAGACATTTTTCAATGCCCCGCGAGCTCTACATATCGCGCTCTATCTATTAGCGGCGCGCTCAAATCTCCCGACAAGAACACAAGCCGAAAGCCGAGATCGCGGATTAAAAGTCTCGCGAATTCGCGCGCGCATCCCACGATGATGAATTATTGAATTAGAATAGGAGATTTATTTGGAGAAAGCTCCGCACGATCCGGCCGCGATTTTTGTTCCCTTTGTTTATAACTCCTCTGCGGCCGATTTTTTTTTCCTCGCTCATGTTTTAGGATTCCGCCGATCTGGCTCTATGTAATCTTGAAAGGTTTTGCAACGGAGATGGATTGAGCTTGTTAGATCGATACGCTAGTCAAATTTATTGGGCTCGGGTTGCCAAGATCCTCGTGAGCCTTTTGATTTAGATAAGAGTGCCTACAAAACATACCGCAAATTCGTATACGAATTGCGCTACAAAAAAAGTGCATATCGCTCTCAAATCTTTCTCATATGAAAAACAAAAACATTCTTTTCCACACACAAATCAACAAGTTTTTCTTCTTCTTTGTTTCAAATCAAACGTACCGCAATCAGACGATATTTTCAAATTTCAATTGAACATTTTTTTGTAGCATTTATTTCATCCATCACTGTGGCGAACGAATTTAATCCTAGCTTGAATCGATAAAAATTGGTTTATTTCATTTTCATATTGTTCTCTTACCAGTGTAATTTCTTGTGCAAATATTTCACTTTCTATTTATTATACATCAGCATATGAAAATCAACACCGATCAAAAACAATCATTCTCAACGATTCGACTCAGCCTCGATCCATAAACGATTCAAATTGAGCATCGGCTTGTTGCGAACCATGAAGAACGATCAAATGATATACCTTGCAGAATCAAACAAATGTGCATTGCATATTGGGCAATCATTAATTGCTACCTTTTTATAAAAATTGCCCTCACATTTCAAAGGTCCCGGTGTAATGACGGAAAAACATTTTAACATTTTTATCTTTACCTCAAACAAGAACAACGGAAACAAGTAAAAAATAAAAATAAAGTTTTTTGATTTTTTTTTTTTTGATTCAAAAATTAAAGGATTAGTTGAGCAATAAGAGATAATAAAGGGGAGGGAATAATGAGCATCTAATTGAAAATTGGAGTGGGCGAAAAAAGTATTTTGCGGGTACTTACCTTGCTGAAAATAATTAGCTTTTCGCAAAAAGACACAGACCAAGGCCATTAACTGGAGTTGCGAGAGCCTTTGTCGCGTTGAAGGCGGAAGTGGCAAGAGATCACGTAGATTCGCGATTTCGGCGTTTATCAGGTCCCTTCGTAATTTGCTCGCACCCTTTGTCGACTTGCTCGCATCTATCCTTCAAGCAGAGAGCAGTTTTTATAATTACACAAATCGTGCTTCACCAGACAAATTCATTTTGTTTTTCAAATGCTTTTGTTCAAATAATAATATCAGAAATTCAGCAAACGGATCAGCCCAATTGATATTTTTCAAGCTTTTTCGATGTCCACATTGTTACATGTTTTCCGCACTTTCTTTCATTCGAAGATCACGTATCCCGCGCATCTACCAATGCGGCTTATGAGTATTAACATTTATCATACTTATCGTCAGATATTCATTAGAAAGGATAGTTGATTTTGTGTGTATTTTATTCTAACCGATTAATCACGGAATGATGAATTTTTGAACAATAAATTTTCCCGGATGACTTAATCTTTTCTACAACCTGGGTATAAAATCGAAACACCAGCGTATGAGAAATAAGTGCGAATTTGTTTGATGGATATTAAAAAAAAAAAAAACAAGAATTAAAGTTTGCCGAAACAATTTGCAATTTGAAATGAACTATTGCTTTTTTTTTTAATTGCGAATAATATTTTATCAAGAAAAATGATAGACAAAAGGGAAGACCAAAACGGGGCAATCATCCTAATTTGATGTTCGAGCGATATAAAAAAAGACCTAAATAAAACTTAATTCTACGTTCGCAAACGCAGAAGAAAAGAGTGGTAATAACACACAAAGCGATGATAAATGATACCACAGAAACTGTTAATTTACCTACAATTGTGGTAAACTTTAAGTTCGTTCTCTACGTTTATTCGCCTTCACTCTTTGCAAAACTATTTCAATCAAACAAATTCCTCTTGGTCACCAACTTTTTTCCCCCCGATTAAAAAATCCGCACGTCAAAAACTCTGTTTCAAGAAACAAAAAAATTATCTCGATTCCCCACTGTATAATAATTTAGCCCTCGGAACCGAAAAGATGGACCAAACAGCACCGTCGAACTTGTATGAGATTTGCACTTGAAACACACCCCCTGGTCGCAGAATTTTGGTCAAGGGGCGAAGGAAAATTGGTAGCGCAGGGTGTAGGACTTACCGATTGAACATATTTCGGTGGCCAGAGGGAGGACATTAGTGGTCGATCGTGAAGCGACGTCGAGCGGGACATCCGGGTCGGTGGGTTCTCGCGAAACTGCAGCTGCAATCTAACATCCGGGTCATAACGCGCTACTACACTGAACACGTGGGTACTCGCGGAGGCTGCTTCTCCTGACCCCCTCCCCCTGCCCCCGTCGCCCTTTTCCCCGTCCCCTCCCGGCAGAGAGAGAGAGTAAGATCCTCTTACTTCGCCCTTCTTCATTCTATCCTCTAGTCCTGTGTACCTTTTGCCATCGCCCCCGCCTCCCCCTCCCCCCAGCCTCACCTCGGCGTTTCGCCACTTCGTCGTCGCGTTCGCCGTTTACATTCCTCTCCTTATACTATCCCCCCAGTAAGGTACGAGGAGCCTATACTTGTCCTTCGACTCTGTTCGTTAACCCGCCACCAACAACCCCTGCTACTTTTCGGGTTCGATGCCTCCTCCAAGAACACAACCCCCCGTCAAGCCAAATCCGGATACCGGATGTTTACCTTCCGAAATTGAAGACAACCCAATTATTGCACTGTCGCTCTTTGCATTCACTGTAACAAATTTCCACTCCCAGACGCAAAAAAAGTGTTTCTCGTCGCAAAGCTTAAGGGTCTAACGTCTTGGATTAAGACGGTATTGAATAAATCATTTGAAAATGTTTGTTTTTAAAAATGTTTCGTTTGGATACTTGTTTTTTGTACTCACATTTTTGTTGCATTTTTTTCTTTTTTTTTTTTTTGAGAGAGAAGGAAAGTACTTTTATGGTATATGGATAGATTGAGAACGGTTTCTAAAAATGCAAAGTAACGCTGTTTTAGCGAAAGAACTTTTGTTGATGGCAATCGCATGATAGGATTCCGGAAATAGTTGGTGTCTACTCTTACAAAAATGAATATTTGAACCAAAACTCTTTGCATTGTTTCAATGTAACGAACTTTGAACTTGTGCAATTCTGCATTTTGAACCGACGTTCAAATTTTTTGGTTCAAACATTTAGATTTTGTGAAACCCGATTTGGGCAGTTTTGCTGTAGGAAAAAAAATGTTTCTAAAATATTATGTAACTTCCAAATATTCATTTTGGAAATAAGTTTGAGATCAAAGAAAACAATTTTAATAGGAATTATAAACATTCTTCAAAATATTAATGAGTTTTCAGTTTTGACATTTTATGAAATTCAGTTTATGAATAAATTTATATTTATATAATAAATAACTTTTGTAATAAAAAATGAATGGTGTCGATAATGAAGAAATTTTTAGTCCATCAGATTTTAATTCGACATTATCGATCGCGAAAAGGCATGCAAAATAGCTCAGCGGCAAGTTTAAAATCGGCGCAGTTATCGCAAACTTTTTTTCGCAACGCGTTTTTATTTCGCCATCAATCACAAGCTTTCGAAGAAAGTTTTATTATCCCAACAAGATAACCAATTTCAATCGCAAACCGTTCTCGATAATAAAAATCATAAATTTTGCAAATTAATTTTCACTTTAATTTATTATTTTATGGCCGGTTGCTGTCTGGTGTCATGTTGATCATGAACATTTTACAAAGAAACTGCACTAGCTGGAGAGTTGAAATTATTTGTATCCATTTTTTCTTTTATGCAACGAGATATAAATTATAAATAATTGAACCACATACGTTGGCGCAATCGCAAAATGCAACAGAATTCCTCACGTCATGATATACCAGCTTTCTCCCCTACTATATTTTGTCAACTCCCTACCATGCTTAGCAACTTGACTCACTAGCTTTGGTACTAAAGTAAGATTCACTTTCGAGAGGCGACTGTTAATCGGCAGACACCAAAACGATCACCTGTGAAACACACAACATGTCGTACACTTCAGTCATTGTCTTCGGCCTCGCGCTGTTTTGTCATTCTGTAAGTTTCATTTTTATCTTCTTTGGTCCTGTTGTTCTTTTCAGCAAATTTCTTTCAAACGAAATTGAAGATTAACATATATAGTGGATTTTGAAATAATATATTTTTAATATTCATTTTTGTTGTGAAATTTAGCACATTCAAAATTATATTTTTAAAACTAAAATTTTTTTAATTTCATCAATCTTATGAAGTACGTATTCTTTATTCAATTTATTTCTTTATAAGATTTATTATTATTTTTTTTGCAAAGTAATTTATTTTGTTGCGATATTTTATTATTAAAAATAATTTTTTTTTTTTCATTTTTAAAAATCTTTTAGAAGATTTGAATAAAACTTATAGATACTAAAAAGTAATTTGTACACGGAGAGAAATGATATTCTAAATTTTAGTATTAAAAATCATAAAGCCGTGGTATACTTTTGTGAAGGCGATTTCTACTATTAATAATATTAAAATTTGATATAATCTATTCTCTAATCTATCTAAAATCACAAAAGTATACCACTACTTTATGATTTTTAATACTAAATTTAAAATATCATTTCTCTCCGTGTATTTTTTCAAATTGAAAAAGTTCATTGAAATTACATATATTTTTGATACTTTTTTGAAATGAAAAGTGAGTTCCTTTTAGAATCCATGCTTTAATCCAAGGTGAAACTATAAAACTATAATTCTCTTGCTATCCCGTAAAATTTTCCATAACCGAAAAATGTTGGCCAAAACTTTTCTTAATCTCTTGAGTTATATAAAATCACATGAATATTAGAAAAATACATATTTTCAAAGTTAACCAAAAATGGTTAATTCTAATTTTTCCATTTCTTTTGTTGATGTTCAAATTATAAAAATACATTTAATTGTAATGCACGTTTTGATTCCGTGAGCGCAAAGAATTAACTTCAAAAATAAAAATCACGATATCAGTTTCCGTCCTTTTATATTCCATGTTGCATCAGGCCTTCACCATCTAAACATAATTTGATAACCAAATTGTGTTCTTCCTTTTTTTGAAAAATTACGTTAACTTATCTGATTGGCATAATATTTCATTGTATGACAACCAGCAACAATAAAACAACTTCTATTGTTGAAATGTATATCGCTAAATCTGCCAACTTGTTTTTATGACAAAAAAAAAGACACTTAATAAATTGCATCGAATAATTGGCTTGCAATTATAACATTTTAAAGTTCTTTCAACACCTTGCAACATTTTATACAATGTTAAAAATCTCCTGTTAACGTTACTTAAACATTAAGAACAGATGAAAATTCAATTTATTTATTGAAACCTCACTCGAACACTTCAGTATGTGAAACTTGAGGAATGGTAGAAACGATGGAAAATTTTTTGCAAATTTCTAAATGTAGAAAAGGCGAAGGTGCTAATAATTTGGTTTGCACGTAATTATCATGTTTTCACTTGTAGCAAAACTCTTTTATTAGTAGCAAGTTGTAAATTCAGTCACGCGTGGAATATCCTTAAAAGTGTTAAACAACTGTGCCTGCAATAGTGATTTCTAATTGAACTTTTATTGCAGATTACGGCGTGCGATCAGTCGAAGAAAACTGTCGTCAACGTTGATCTTTATTACGAGTCCCTCTGCCGGGACAGTATGAATTTCATTTCTACCCAATTGGTGCCGAATTACGATGCTCTCAAGGACCATCTCAAGATCAATTTTATCCCCTACGGAAAATCAACGGTAAGTATGTGATATATTGAACAAGATGAACACTTGTTCATTCGTTGTTTTTCATAAAACGAAATATCTTTGATATCATTATTTATGATTTAATTATCATTTATATCTCTTTGTTTTTCAGTACAAAAAGAGTGACAATGATGACAAATTTGAATTCACCTGCCACCACGGACCAGACGAGTGCAGCGGTAATCGTATTCAGGCCTGTGCTATTCAAATTATCAATCAAAACAACTCGACGGCTGAAGCCGATCGTCAGAAACAGACAGTCGATTTCGTAGGATGTGTCATGTCCAAAAACCCTGTCACAGCTTTCAAACAAGTATAATTACTGAATTAATTTTAATTCATATTTTTATAAAAATTATATTTCAATGTTGTTTCTATATTGTTAACCGATAATTTTTGTTAAGTGTGCCCAAGATACAAAACTTGGAGACGCAATGACCAACGAGATTTCTGCTTGTGCTGAATCGGCAATGGGTGATCAATTGTTAATCCAAAATGGAGAAAAAACAGCCAGCTTGAAACCAGCAATCACTTTTGTACCAACAATTGTGATCAATGACGTAAGTATTTATGCCATTAAAAAATTATTTGACGAAACGAAATATGCTGATGATGTTTTGAATGATTTTGAAATTCATGTGGAGCTGCGACTAACTGCAAATTTATTGCAGAATTATGCCAAGGAATATCAAAGCCCGGTCCTCCAAGGTTTTCGTCAGTACATTTGTAATTTCCTCGCCAACGATTGCGATGCGTCTGGAATTTGTGAAACCGGTCATTAACTGATCGACGAAGAAGACAAGTTTTGTTTATCGATTTTTGTTTCTTTCATTGTAATTTACTTTAAGAAAAAAAAAATTATTTCCAAATGATGACGTAATCGCTTACATATATAGCTGTGAAAATTTCTCTTTCAAGGGCAGGTTACGTAGTATATGGTAACCATATTAGGAATAAGTTTAAATGTTATGAATTGTATGGTTTTTTCTAACGAAACGAACTGTTCTATCAGTTTGTTGAGTAAGTGAATAAAAGTCAATTGAAAATCAATGAAAGTGGGTCGATTCATGTTGCAACTATTCATTTTCATATATAGTTTATTTTGTCATTTGGTTTTTTGCTGAAAATCAGTCAGATCGTTCGAGTTATACACAGTATAACTATCGAATTATCTTATTATTTCTATTTGTACTGGAGTATCTCTTCTATCGCATATTTTCAGATGAATGATAATTGTTCAAAATGAAATATTAAACGTAACACACGATTCGCATTGAGCAAACGGAAACTGTCTTAAAATCTATTTTATAAAATGTATCGAATGTAAAACACACTTAGAAATTAAAAAAAAATTCCGGTCAGATATATCACGGGTAGATATTGTTAAAAAAATTTTTGATATATTCGTAATTGAGCTGAGTGGCAAACTCTGTGTAGTTTGCAAGGTTGCTCATATATCACAGAAACCTAACATTAAAATTGCACTATTGTCACAGGCCATTCTATAATAAATTACTTAATTATCACAAGACCATTTAAACAAATTATTGATTCTCATTCGGATATAAATCTACGCGCTGATATAAATGGACTTCTCCAGGGCGTCGGCGTCAAGGAACTGTGTGTCAAGGTTTGCGCCAAGTTGGTCAAAATCACCCAGGTCGTCTTCAACTTTGAAGCCTAAAATAAAAGAAAATTGATTAGTCTTATAGGAAAATTAATTTGACTTTGAATGATCGATTCGTTCTTCTTTTTTTCTCAGGTTCCAAAAATAGAAACGAATAAAAAAAACGTTTAAAAAAACTCAGTCAGTTTTTCTAGACCAAAAACAATGTACACTTGTCCCCATAAAAATAGATCAAGTGCGGGGATCACACGTGTCATTGCATGGCGCGTGCGTCATACACGTGTATGGAAAATTCAAGGCACTTTATTATTTTGAAACTCGCCATGGGGTAAAGGCTTGAAACCTCCTCTGAGCTAGGCAACAAAAACAGCCACGTCAGATTTCTCTCGACTGATCTACTTTTTTTTGTCCAAAATTAACTCACCAGTGAAGTCATTGAAGAATTGTACGCCCTCATATGGGATGTATTCCGGGACCTGATTTTGGTAAACTGGAGCCTCGTATTCGAACTGCGGAAATTGGTTGATCTCAACGGGGGTTTCGAATACAGGTTTCTCACAGGTTTTCGAAGTCTGCGACATTTCTGCGTGGTTCTTAACGTGCTTGCGCAGACTTGACGGATCGGTGTAACGTTTTCCGCATCCTAACACCTGGCACGCGTATGGTTTCTGCAATTTTTAAATACAACATTAATATTTTTTCATTCACTCAAAATTCCTATTTGGGGTTGCCTGAAGAGACCAGTACCACCTGCATAAATTTTTCAGGTGTTTTTTAATATAAAATTAAGATTATATTCTTACCGTGTCATAATGCGTTCTTTGATGTTTAGCTCTATCACTGCTGTTGCTGAAAGCTTTGTTACAGCCACGATGTTGGCAGGCATAAGGTCGTTCTCCAGTATGCGACCTTTGGTGGATCTTCAGGTTTTCCAATCTCGAAAAAGCTTTGTTGCATCCAGGAAACTGTAAGAAACAATACAAGTTAAACGGAGCCATAATTTTTATTTGTCATGCTGATAATTTTATTTGTTATAAAATCCACTTACCAGGCACTTGTTTGGTTTTTCACCACTGTGAACTCTCATGTGGATGAGCAATTTGTATCTGGCATTAAAAGGTCGTAATCTGGAGCATCCTTCCCAAAGACAAGTGAACTCGTCTGAGTGAGCACCATCCTGAGATTTATCGTTCGTTTTATGGTTCCTCTTTGCAAAATTCGCTGTGTCAGCGATATGCCTTTTTTCGATGTGTCTAACCAATCCATCCTGGTCAGAGAAAACTGATCCACAGTCCAGCCAGCGGCACTGATAGGAAACTCGAACTTCTTCTGTAGCTTGATTTTCTAAACCCAAAATTAATCGAAATCAGTAAACTGTACTCTTTAAATTATTTCCAAACAAAAATTTCGTAACAAAATGATCAAAAACTTTTGCTTACCACAAACATGTTCGTTCTGGTCACTCTCCAATTTGGCTGCTTTTAGTTTTCCCTTCATCAGGATATTTTTCCTGATCGCCATAGTGACCTTATTGGTGGGGTCGAACCTCGCTCTAATCTTCTCTTTCAGATTGCTCATAGGCTTCTTTCTGGTTTTCAACAAGTGTCCAACAGGATTAGGTTGGATGTTTTTGAGACTCTGAGATTCCTCGAGAGTATTTTGCCAACCAATCAACGTATTCGGGTCTCCTCTGATAGTGTTGAGGTCGAACTCTTGAGGATACTCCTGTTTGATAGGAAAACTCAAGTTGGCGTCAGGGAGCAGCTGGTAATTGAGATAATTTTCTTTGCACATCTGGTAGTTTTGGTTGCGGAAGTTCTGCGAAAAGGAGAAAGCCGATTCCACAGGGGGGAGGCTCTGTCCAGCAGGTGGGTAGGAGAGGCTGCTATCCAGCGAGCCATCAGAGAGATCGCTGTAATCGAGTTCCCGTTGCTGAGGCCAAGCTGGCGATGCTAGGTCGCTGCCATCACTCCCAGGAGATAATGGGATGGGTGAAAGATCGGTAGATTGTTGGAAAGTCGTATCCAACTGGTCCCAGTTAATTTGATCGATCACCTGATTAGTCCAGTAGTTTTGATTCAAATAGTCAACACTTGTCGACTTGTCGAGCAGTTGGGAGTCCATGTCTAAGATAAAGTGGTCTTCGAGATGCATCTTGATCTGAAATTGAAATTGAAAGAGAATTAAAACGGAGATCAAGAATTTTGTAATCGAAACAATCGCTATTCATAGACCGATCATTATTGTACGATTATAATTATCTGAACTATGACACGGCTCGTTTCACCCGATTTTCAGTTTGATTAACTCCCATTATGACGTTTGAATACTCTAAAATTTCCAAGATATGTCAAGATATGTCAACAAATAAAAAGTTTGCAGATTGAATAAGTCTCGTTATTTTTCAAGTTGACCATGGTTCTCTCGTTTCGTAAACTAGCTGGCCATATCAACTGTTACGAAATAGTTTATTTTTGTGTATTTGCAGATTATCTCTATCGGTCATTAACACCAATTATGATAAGCCGATTTGTTATTAAATTTGCATCCAATTTAGTGGTATCATCCAAAACAAAGTATTTCACAATTGGTTATGGAAAAAACTTTGGTACACCGATTAAGTGTTTGTCGATTAATTGAGTTCCGAATTATTGCCATTGAGTAAAAAACAGACAAATGTTTATAATAATAAAACACCGAATAAAAAATAAAATAAAAATCTAACACTGTTTTTGTGAATTTAAAAAATTTGGTTCGAGTTGAAAACGAGAGGATTTGAATTTGAACTCACCCTTAAGGTGACTCGTTAGGAGATTCTCCTACTGGAATCACTATGACACTTCTAAGAAAACACACTCTAAAACTGAAAATAATATTGACACGCGCGTCGCAGTGCTCGTGGATGTCAAGATCGTCTAACTGGTGCGAGTAAACTGACCCAAGATAAGATACCGAGTTACATCGACAGTTTTCAAACTAGACTTAGCAGACCCCCGCCACTAAATTTTGGGACCCGTACAACGAATTCTTCGGGATAGGCACCGCCCATTCGCGTGGCTCTTTTACATACGCACGACTAGAAGTTGGGCGGGCTTGTGTGCGTGTTTTAAATGTAACGAGGATCGGCTCACCAGATGAGCTTGAAGTGCAACGGTGCACGTGGGCCCGCGAGACACGAGGGGTCGTTAGCACATGCTTGCCACTGCTCTAAGGGCTCTTGCATTTTCAAATCGCTCCAACTTTATTTCAAATCTCTCGCCAAATGTTAATTCTGTACCATAATCATTTTTCAAACTTATTCTTATGATCGTATGATTGGTTAATGCGAATGATTTTTTTGACTTCATTCTAGACAAAAATTAAAAACCAATATCTTTACTTTTAATATTACCAGATCATTCTAACAAACAACTTTTATAAACAGTTTTTTGCATTACTAACAACAAATTAAAAGTTCCAAATCATATTTTTAACAGTATGGATTTGGTTGAACAAAGTATTTAAACCTAAACATGATAAAAATTGAAAAAAAAATATTTTCAAGTTCAATATTTTGTATAATAAAATATATAATTGTTGAATCTAGATGTTACTTTGTTGAGAAAGATTGAAAATGACACTTTTGTTTAGATGGACGACAACATTTCTTTGATCAAATTACACTTATAAATTATTCATAAAAAATGTAAATCCAAAGTCCAGATGAACTTATTCAAATTCATCTGCAGGAAATGTGCTACCGAAAAAAAAAACGGAAATCAAATGTCGAACATTCAAATTTCATTGAGCGTGTCAAGGATGTTTGGTTCTTAAAATTAATCGTCATCCTAAGTTTTCCGTAACCACCCCGGAAATGTTTCCTTTGGGAATAAATAATTTTTCATCTGTCAATGGTACGAGACAAAATTTTGCTCATCAGAAGTGAACTTCGATAAGTGCAATTTTTGACAAACTCTGACTTCGAATTCGGTTTCCGAATATGTTTATTTTTCAATAGCACCAAAACTTGGTTTGCGTGATTGACGAGTGTTTTTAATTTTCAAGTGCCATTCATTTTCATAATTAGCTATGGACCCGGGGGTGTTAAAGTCTTAGTCGGGCGTTTCGTGGGAAAACTCGAGCGTGATTTCTATCGTCTTAGGAAAAGTTGAACTGAATCATGGAGGGTCGCGCCCGACTTGACGATAAAAAGAGACAGACAGGCGGCGAAATCAAGAGCAGCTGGAGCACACGCGTCACGCCATGCAAAAACGCAGTGCACTGCACATCACAATGCAATGTGCATCATACTTTTTTTATGAAACATTTTTTGCCAAACGCAGTAACGGTTTTCAAATTCCGTCTACTCTCTTATTTCGATTTGGCGACTTTTTTATAACACACAATTTCTATACGTCTTAATTTTCGTTAATTTCCATTTAATCAACTCACAGACAATTTTATATAATGAAAATCGCAATTTCAAATTGGTGTTTTGTAAAAGTCAGTTCACAGTTGCACGATATATAATTTGCTTCATAATTTGAAGTTCAAAAGTTTGTTGACCCGTAAAAGAAATCTTTCGAAAAATAGTGTGGAAAAGTATGAACATGCGTATGAAATTGAATATTGATTCTGTTTTGTTTTTTTTTTTTTTTAATCAAAGTAGAAGTTAAGTATAGCTTTTTATGTGAAAGTGATTATGCCATAAATACGTTCGCTCTTGCGTGTGAAAATTCAAAATTGAAATAATCAACTAATGATGTCAGATGCATTTATGACCCATTAATCATGCTAAGCAGTTTGTGCTGCTCAATTTACAGTGTTTGGAAACGGGAGAACATGTACAAGTGGTTCGTCCGACACGACTCGTATGGAAATGTGAAAATATATGTACATAAGGATGGTGAGGTCTTACGATACATCAATGACATTGTAAATAAGCGCCCTTAGAGAAAAATTAACATAAGATTGGACACACATTTGAATACAATGTTTTTCCCAAGGTTTATATGACATCCAAACTTAATCTTTTTTACAAAAAGTGCAAACATTTTTGAAAAAAACATTTTAATTGCGATTGTTTGCACTTTCGAATTATATTTTCAGGTTCTGAAATGGTAATTTAAATTGATACTTTTAATGAGAAGGAAGTGTTAAAGCTTATGAAAACAACTCGAAATGTTGTCGAGCGGAGAGGACCGTTCCATCAAATAAAAAATTTCAAAAAGACACTCTGGGAATTTTCGGCCAGAGGAGCAAGATTTCACTCGTTCGAATGGAAGAAAAAAATTTTACAAGCTTGTACAAACATTTCAAGTCATTTTTCATTGGTAATATTCACTTTTTTGGTTCGTTAACTCGAGTATGTATTTTCATTCTGTTCAACTTTTAAATTACGAATAACCCTTGACAGAATATAAAAACTGGAGAATTGTTCTGAAAAAAAAAGCTTTAAAAATGCTTACGAATTATAACATTTTTTTATATAAAAGTCGAATGTATATTAATTCATCTGTCACACAAAATATTCCACAGTATTTTTGTTTTTGTGTCTAAAAAAGAAAACAAACTGGTTGGAACGATAAGACATTTGACAGGTGCCAGAAAAAAGGCTGCAGAAATAAAATATATAAGACCGGCGAACCACATGTGTTGCAAGTTTACACATATTCAAACTAAATCAAAGTGTTTTTTCATTTTCGATAAAAGTGTTAATTCTATTAAACTTCTCTCAAATTGAATTTATATTAAACAATTATTTTTTATAAATTATTATTTACTTGAAAATATTTATTGATAACAACTTATCATACGAAATAATCTTGTGAAAGTTGCAAAAGTAAATCCTAGATTTGTTTGTTACTATTGAACTGCATATAATTGACTTATTATACAGCATATAATTAATTTGCATGCAGAGAGTTAGTTTGAACTGCATCTTGAAAAAAACATCATTAATTTGTATCGTGAAGCTACAAGATCGTAAGACTTCAATGACACGCAGCTGAAATTTCAAAGTTTTAACTAGATTAACTCGTGAAACAGGAGACTTTTGGATTTTAAATTTTCTCATGATATGAGGATGTTCTTTTTTTCCCACCTTAAAAATTAAAAATAAATTAGAAATTACCTCCGTTTTATCAGTTTGATCAACTTATTATCATTGTTTTTTTTCCATCAAATATCATTCCCTCTTATGACGTTGAAATTAAATATAGCATGATAATTCATTCAGTTTTTTTCCTTTACCATTTATACCATTCAATTTTTTCCACCAAAACTTTTTTTCGCCTATTTCTACAATTTATGAAACACTTGTCACAGTTTGGAATTCTGTCCTATAAATATAGATCTAGTACAGTGCTCTGCATGTGACTTCATATAATTAGTTACCAAAACAGCAAACATGAAAAAGGGTGACTTGTCATGAACCTGTACACATTTTGATACTGTTATCAGTTAAAAATGTCAATCTACCATTCTGTTTCAATTATATAATTCCATTAATGACAATCACTTTTTAAAAATCAAAACAAAAAAAAAGATTTCAAAATATTGTTCATAAACAGTTACAATTAATAACTGATACTACACATGTTATGTGGTAAAGTTCAACTAAATCAACTGCATATCATTAATTCAGATGAACGACACAATAAACGAATGATTAAAAAAGATGAGAAAAAAAGAACCTCTGGATGCAGTTTTTGCACATCTCATAATTATACATATATGAACGATCGAAGTAGGAATTCTGTAGTAACACTGAATCGATCGATCGAACAACAACGAGTCAATAGTTTTCCAGTTATCATTTTTTTTCAAAAATAAAACATAATGTGGCTGGAATTTTTAGGAGCGATTGTGATAATAATTTTATGCTCGGATGTTTATTTCCGGTGTGGTCGTATTGGAAAAGTTTTAAAAAGTGTGCCTACAAATTCGATCACATTGCCCTTCATTGGAAATGGATTCCATTACTTTATGAAGCAAGGTAATTATTATCATACGATTAATAAATTGAGATTACTTTTATTTTTAAAGAAAAAAAAACAATTTGACTTTTTCCCATATAAATCAACTTCGAGTGTCAAAGTTGCTCCAAAAGCGATTGAGTTTCGGTTCTCAACTAATTATTCAAAACAGCACCGGATATGCACGCTTTTTCAAATGAAGCACGTAGAGAACTTGAACTTGAGAACTAGTCTGTTTTTCTGAAGTGTTTCCCATAGCTGACATTCGTTTCTTATTTTTTAGAAAATTTTTGGAGGGTTATCATGGACGATAATAAAAAGTTTTATCCAATGTATAAAACATGGATCCCTACTCAGGTGGTTGTTACTATCTTAGATCCGGATGACATTCAGGTGATTTTATACATTTGTTTTCCATTTTTGTCACGGTTTGAACTATTTCATGGCAATCCAAATTTGATTTTTGACTTTTAGATTTTATTATCCAGTCCCAATCACATTGACAAAAGTATCGTCTACTCGTTTTTGCATCGGTGGTTAAAAACAGGTCTTCTTACCAGTACAGGTACGAATTCAAAAGTTTAACAAAATTGTTAGAACTGTGGGTAAAAGAAATATAAAAATCTAATTTGTTATTAATTATTGAAAAGGGTCCAAATGGCACGGCAGGAGAAAAATTTTGACTTCGGCTTTTCATTTTAACAGCTTGCAAAAGTTCGTTGAAATTTTTATGGAGAATGGCGAAGATATCGTGGAGGAAATCGAACAAAAGGGGTGTGGCGGCGATGTTGTTATGCAGCCACTTAAATTAGCCAACAAGTACTCGCTCAATAACATTTGCGGTATGGATTTAATTATTGTCGTTCAAACAGAACTCTACCTTAATTCATATAAGTTATTATTTAAATTTTTGTTTATTCATTTTGTAAATAGAATCGTCGATGGGAACATCTCTGGATAGTTCCGAACAAACTGCACAACAAATCAGAACAGCTGTCAAGACGATTGCAGAACAAATGTTTGTAAGTTAAGTATTTATTGAACATTTATTTCCCACAATTGAAATTGTATTTTTTATTTATAATAATAAATGGGATTGCAGATTTTTCAGATTGTATCCACTGCCTGATTGGATGTATTACTATTTGACGCCTATGGGTAAAAAAGAAAAAGATAATGTTCAAATTCTCCATGACTTTGCAAGAAAAGTTAGTACATAATTGAAACATGAATATTTAATTGAATGAAAAATGTATGCAATTAATATTTTATCGTTGCAGATTATACAAGAACGAAAAGTATATCACAAAGCAACAGGTTGGAAATATTTGACCGAATTCCGGACGGATAATACTGCGGACGAGAATTTGATATTTTCTTCAACAGTCTGTGAGTGTTAAGACTCGAAATTAAGCTCACATTTTTTAAGGACCAAATTGAAAATATTCTTTTTAGTAAACGAAACGATTGGCCATGTTGGACCTTCTCATTGCTGCTCAGTTAGACGGGTTGATTGATGATGATGGAATTTTAGAAGAAGTCAACACATTCATTTTCACAGTAACAGAAATATCTATCCCTCTTCCATCCACTCCTTCGAATCTTTACGATTTTTTATTATTTTGAACATTTCTTTTAATTAGGGTAACGATACAACAGCCAGTACTATCGACCATGTCATTCAACTACTTGGCGAGAATCCAGAAATACAAGTAACACATTTAATTTTATAAATTTTAACGTTTCAAATATATTATTTAAAATAATTGTTAATCTTTTATAAATAAATTAACTTTCAGGAAAAAGTTCGAAAAGAAATAAACGAAGTCTGGGCCAGTTGTGACGGGAAATTCAGTTTAAATGAGTTGAACAGATTGCCCTTGTTGGAAAGATGTATTAAAGAAACATTGCGGTTATTTCCAACTGTGCCATTCATTGCACGATATTTGAAACAGGACATCCAACTATGTATTTGACCTCCACTTGAAGTGCTAACTATTTTAAAAACAATTTGATTAAATATGTTTTATTTTTGCAGCAAAACAATTACTTCCAAAGGGAATACTCGTGCACATCCTGCCTCTTGCCGTACATAGAAACGAGCAATTTTGGCCGAATCCTGATAAATTCGACCCTGACAGATTTTTGCCTGAAAATACAGTGAACCGTCATCCTTATTCATACATTCCATTCAGCGCAGGCCCACGAAACTGCATAGGTAAGAAAAAAGTGCATGAATGCACTTATGCATCATTTATGCGCTTTTTATACCGAATAATAATTTCCTTCCCATCATTACATTTGTTTTAGATTTTAAAATTTTCCAAAACTGATCATTTCATTGTCTTTCAGGACAGAGATATGGCATGTTAGCAACGAAGACCTTCTGTGTTCATATCCTGCATAATTTCCATATAGAATCGCTCCGATCATGCGTGACGGACTGGACTATTAAACCAGACTTCGTTATGAGACAACTTAAACCGTTCGAAGTTAAATTTTCTCCTATAAACAAATAACGTAATATTATAATCTATAACATAATTGTTCATAAATGAGAAAAAAAGTTGAAAATGAAAAAAAAAATAGAAAGTATGAAATTTAGTTAAAGAACATGTTAATTATCGTGCTTGAAAATCTCTTCTTTCTTTCTGCATCTCGTTTCTCCTCTCATACTTGTCTCATTCTTGATTCTTTGGCCTCGCCATCTCCCCTTCGTACCTTCTGCCTTAGACCTCTTCTTTCTCTTTCCCAGAGGTCACGATTGCCGACCAGCACTATCAATATGAGCAGTATCTCGCGGTTTAAATAAATCGCGTGTACAAGCAAAACTAATATACGTTACTTTTAAGAACGATACGAACAAAAAATATCGTTTATTGCGATTCAGTGTTGTTCACTCTTCCTCTGTACAATTAAATAAGATGATATTAAATCTACATAAATAAATTAAAATTTCGAAATATCGTTGGATTATAAAAATTGACGAAAATTTGACATGTTTTCTTGTTACATACAAAATAGTTTTACAGTAATAACTTGGAAAATACAACGAAACACTTTTGATCATTTCACAATTTCGTATTCTATGAATGGCAATGGTGATTTTTTTTACAATGTGTTTCAAAGGAAGATCGGTTCTTGAACAGTAGAGGACAATTATGAATTTTGCGGTTGCCTCCCTTGGAAATGTCTTGCGGATTTGACTCTCTGATCAAGAATCTGAAATTGCACAACAAATTAGAAAACAAAATCATGATATGGAAATTGACGAAAAATTGCAGCCCAAAATAACAACGAACTTTTTTCCTTCTTTCCTCAGCGTCCGCTTGTTGTTTCTGCAACTTTTCTAAGGTCACGTCATTCTGCGGCAACGTTTTATCATCCTTTTGAAATCTCAAAGGTGGCAATTTTCTGGGCAGTTTTACGTCCGTTATGTCAACTTCGAAAGCCAGAGGAGGTTCCGCTAAAACATTAATTATGTACTTTCAGTTTTTTTTTATATATATCTTCACTACAAAATTATATACCTTTTTTCCTCGTTATATTTTTATCTCTCAACTTTGTTGTAGGATAATATTTTTGCGGGTATTATTTTTTTTTGCGACATTGAGAAGTGCAATTAGTGCAATTTTTCGGCATTAGCAAATAAATTCATTAAAGGCAGCGATAGATTTATAGTACATTAGCGCTTTAGCGTCGTACTTATAAGTGACCTCGCATTAAATATGAAACAAGTTCGGCTAAATGTTACGGCCAAACAAATTAACTTGAGGTTTACCTATTTTCTTTTGCTCTACCACCACCGGTGGCTTTCGCACATCTTCCGCTTTCGTGTGCTTGCGTAAAGCCGTTCCATTGTTGTCAACCGCTGGCGCCGGGCTTTGCGCGACATCGCTGCTCGATCCGCAACCCATCGTCAGGCGCTCTTTTTTACGACGCTCAACTTCATGCTAAAAAGCATTACGTTCATTATCAACGCCAAGTATAGAACTTCTAAAAATACCAAAATAATAATAAGCAAACTTTTTAATTATAACTGTCAAACTTGTCAGCATTTTCTGACTTTTGCAACTTTTCTTTGTTTAATTGATTGTCCATGTTTTTAAAGTCAGGGGTCAGATGTTTGTCAAAGGTCATCTCAGGTCAAGTCAATTTTTGTCTCTCCGACTCTCGAATTGGTCCACGACGGATTTCCCACAGTAAAAATAGAAACATCATTGGAAACGGATCTCCAAAACATAAAACACTAATTATTCAAAGATCTAGAAAGACCAGGACGTCGCAACTCACTCAATTCGGTTCCCGCTGAAGAATCACACGCGAATGATCCTCGCATGTTCATTTGTGACACTTTGACCACATACGGAACTTGGACTACAATCAATAATGTCAACGACTTTTCCGTGCATTTGAATAACAGTAAAAAAATTGCGGAGGGGGAAAGAAAAAAAAATGTAACGTTATGGATGTTATGATCGATACCTTATCGCGCAATAGCCGAGCACAAATCGCACCGTAAAAAAATTAACCCGCTCGAACAGAAGCAAACAAATTAAAAAGATATGAAACAAAACTGAACAATCAAGGTCACGGTTTATGAGCTTATTTTTTCACAGTTTTTCGATTATGATCACTTTTGAAGGTGAGACGAAGCACCGATCTCGAAACCGCCCGATTTGACCCACGAAAGGCGTCAAAAAATTTGCGTCGACGTCGCGAGGACGACGTGGAGCGTATCGCGCGGCCCGCACGTGTGATCGCCTTCGTGCCCACATGTCCGTACGCGCTTACACTTACGCGGCGATTATTTATTGACCACTCAAGTTCGCGCTGAATTGTTCATGCGACGCCAGCAGGTGTCCTCGCTTCCCCCGAACCATCCCGGAAACGTGATCGGACGTTAACCCTTTCTGTTTGTTCGCCTCGTTTTCATTTTTTTTTACTGTCGCGCAATTTACAGCGGTATTGTTTTTGCGCCGATCGCACGATAAGCACTCTGCGGGGTGACACGAATATTTGTCTTCCGGTTTGACAGTAGTTTTATATTTGTTAGATGTGCACGCGAAATACCTTTTTCTGTGTAAAATAATGTCTTTTATTTTTTCTTCCAACAACTTTTCTTTATGACAGTAAAGTCATTTTTCTTTTTCACTTTGTAAAAGTGAAAAAAGTCAAAAGTCAAAAGTTCGTTGAACTTATGATTAAGTTCTAATTACAAAGGAGGAAAGATTGTCACCATGTGTTTCACAGGATGATGTTTTGGTACTTTGGCACATGCAGAAAATGACCTTCGCTTTCTAAGGTTGTAAAGATTCCAGGTGTCCTTTTGAAAAGTCACATGTGCATTTCAGTGTTCTCGATTTAAAAGCGAATTAGCCAATTTTGTTGCGCCTGATGATCTTTTTTAAAAGAAAATTCATTAGCTTCTTTTTATTTCATAAACAAGCTTTCGCCATTAATTGGAAACAAGTCGAGTTTTTGCTCAGACGGAATTCTCACCGTTTGAAGAAAATTCCTCGTGATTTTTCATAAAGGTATATTGAAAAACATGCACGAAAGTTTATACAAACAATTTTCGATTTATTTAAATAAAAACATGTACAAAATTTGATTTCTTTACAGTTTCAACATGCAAATATGAAACATATATTAGCTTCTGAGTTCATATTTACAGATTATGTACATTTTATTCTTTGACAATATTTTTACGAAGAGACTTGGGAATAGAAAAGCGCAATAGCAGGATCCTCACTTTCACTTGTAATCAGAATGTCTCGGAACTTATCCAAGATCTGTAACAATTGTGAGCGTCTTATGTTTTCCAAATACATGATCTCTTCCAAATGGTGGCCACCGTCGAAATACCCCAACGAGCAGAGTTTGTCCAAAAGTCTGATATCATCCGACGGAATATTGTAACTTCCTGACTGGTACTCATAAATACTGCCGTCCTTGTTCAATGATAAATCTGACTTCTGGTCGGTAGGGGTGCTTTTTGGAGTGTCATTAAGACTCCAGCTACTGTCTTCCATCTGCTGGTTGTTGTCGTTGTCTATTGTTTCCACGGGGCTCAAAGTGTCTTCGAACTTTGAATCCTGTAAATAAACACAAAGACAAGATAAAAACTAGAACTCAGTTTTAAAAATGCCGTATCTTAATGACCTTAACGAAACGGGGGTGACAACTTTTACTTACCATTAAAGTACGGCCGTAAACCGTGGGCATATACTGAACATACGTATGTAATTGTAACAAGAGATGGTTCTTCAGTAGCCAGATGATTATTTTAACTAACTGGTTCTGTTGATGCGATTGGCTCAAAGGGTTTAATTTCTGACTTATCGACGTGGGTAAAGAAAAATCACTAATAACCTGAAAACAAAGGTCAGAATCAATAGAAAGATACTTTTAATTTTCAAAGTTAATTTTCAGAAAATTAAATTATACCTGCAACAAATTCAGCCCTGGAAATTGTTCTGAGAATGATTCCATGAGTTGGCTATTTATCACTGCATTGGGTGAGACGACGTAAACATTGCTCTCACAAAGGGGATAGATAATTGTAGCCTTAGCCCAATAAACCAAGTGACCAGTAAGTTGGAATACCTGAGTCAAGGTTAAATCAGAGTCCGCAGCTAAAGTTTGCAAACTCTTTAAAGGGTTGTACATTTTGATTAATCTTCGTAACGCTGGCGAGGCATCGGTTGATAAAGATTCTAATAATTCTGCAGGTTCTATTAGAAGTAGTAATCCATGATATGGTCTTAATTTGTTCAGGCATCTGAAATGAGATATTAATTGAAAATATTAATTTTCAATTCGAAATCTGTATCAAAAGAAAAATGAATCGAAAAGTAAAATTTCTTGATTACCTGTTGATAATATCTGCATCCATGATGAATCCTTTTTGATGAGTCTGGTGAACTTTCTGAGGCAAACAAAAACTAACTTGAATCCATTTGTTTATCAAAATATTAATCATGCCCGTTGTACAAAGACTATTAAAAATTGTTTTCAAATCTCGAGCTATTTGACTTTTTTGTAAGATAACTTCATATGGGGATTCCTCGCCTTCGCTTTCGCCTTCAGACCTAAAAAAAGTTGCAAATCAGTTATCTGCTTACGACAAAATGAACGTTTAATTTTTTTACATTACCTTGGAGGTACTTCATCGTGTGTAGAAACCATTACTTTGATTTCCTCGGATAAAAAACCACAACGTTTTTCTTCATGACGTAGAGCAATGCCGAGTCTAAAAAACACATTATTTTTAACACAGTTATAAATAACGTTTCTTTCTTCGTTGAAATTAAAATCCATTTTTTCAATTTTATTGATGAAATTAGTTTGATTTTTACCTTTTACTTAAATCATAATAACATTTCACTACAGATTGACTAGCTTGTGCTTGCAATGCAAAAACGACGTTGAAAAGCATCGATGAATTGATTTCTTTTAAGCGTCGGGAAGGTAGCAAGGTGGGATGACCGACAAATCTGACATTGTTGACTTTGAGTTCGAATTTTAGCTCGCATAATTCCGGCTTGACTGCAAATAATGTTGATAAAACTTCGTCGGATAAGCCGGTTAGATTTCCATTTGTGATGTGTGATGTTTGAACTGGGATGGACTGTCCAAAAATATATTGTTAATTGAATATATATTTACAATATTCTTTGCAAAAATATATTTGTATTTAACTTTAAATATAAATGAGTCAGTCACCTGTAGACTATCTTCTGCAATGATCAAAGAATATGGGTTTTTCCTTTTGGTGCATTGTCTCGAATCCCTCTGATTTGTCGTTGCGTGAGGATACCTAAATAACATCCTATCACCTTTGCTGTCACTTTTAACGAGAATGATACTCAGTGGGTTGATCTCCATTGTGAATTCCTCTAAAATCAAATCAATTTTTCGCATAATTTGACTTAAAAAAACTCGTCCAATGACTGTCTATTAATCAAAATTGAAACATCCTGCAAAATGACATTGACATTCAAATGTAAAGAAATCAAATAAAAAAATGATTTGGAGCTGCTTTATTGAAAGTGAACAAAATTGCATAATATTGGGGACGAATTTAATTACCCGAGATGTGTTGTTATACTCCTCAATAACAGAAAGTTAGGTTAAGTTCCGCCTCAGGAAGCGACAACATTAGCAATTGCAATTTTGTCGTGGGTGAACCGAATATCCTGCGATCATTGTTTCCCTTCGATCGACCTTTCTTCCAAATTGTAATCAGCTCCAATTTTGTCACATTGCAAAAGCGCCGCTTTGTTTGTCACTCGCGCATGTTGAACGTTCGATTTCGCATTCTTCAAGTTGCCACACTCTCCACTTGTCAAAATGAGCTGGATCATCACGTGACTTGCGAGAATCTCTGCCTTTCAAACAACAATTTTATGGAATAGATAAGAAAGTTAAATAAAGTTTTAATTTACAAGAAACCATAAAATGTTACTGAACAAATTGAACTTTTAAATTTTGCAAAGTTTAAAATACTTCTAAAAAATACTGAAATTTCAAACAAATTTCAATCTGTCAAATGTTCTCAAAATATTTTATAATCATACAATTTAAAATTAAAATAAAACACACAGTTCCAAATTCAAGTCTTTATTTCATACTCATTAAATTTTTAAACATTTGAGTTATCCTGCAATTCGCATCAATTTCTTTTGGTTTCAACAATTCTCGGTGGTTTGCTTTCGGTTTCATAAGCTCCGACTTCTCACTAGGAAATGGCATCGTATAAAAGTACTCATGAGCAAGAGTCTGCAAAAAATAACAATTATTTAATTCAACATCTTTCATTTATATTTCGTAAAAAATATATGTACATATAGAAATTGATATTACTTCACTAGCAGTTAGACGCTTAGAGGAATTATAGAGCAGGATACTTTTGATTAAGCTCACAGCCTCAGGCGGCTGGTCAGGAATCAAGTTTTCCCACACGACACCTTTGTTATATGGAAAAGTGATTTTGTTGTAATCTGGCAGCGTCGTCATTTCTGGCCAGGTTTCTGCAGTTGGAGTTCCTAAGTTTCGCAAAACTATTGCAAGCTGCTCTATGTCACTCTCGCCCTAAATTATTTATTCAAAATCAAACTGCTTGTTTAAAATAAAATTCATTATGAACAAAATATACAAACATTTTCATTTATAACGTACAAATATAAAAATGTTTTCTAGTTGTATAAAGTTTATAAATGTTTTGTACGTATTCGTATTTGTTGTTTTTATATTCTTTTTATTTATTAGGGAAAAATCTGATTTGGTAAAATATTTACTGGAAACAGTGGCGAATGGTTCAAAATTTCTCCAATAATGCATCCGACTGACCACATGTCAACAGACTCATTGTACAATTTGGCACCATACAGCAGCTCTGGGGCACGATACCATCTGGTTGCCACCTGATGTGAATATGGTTTGGTCGTCTCGCTCCACATCAGTCGACTCAGGCCAAAATCAGCGATCACCAATTCGCCTTCTGAATTGATCAACAAGTTTGCTGGTTTCAAGTCCTGGAAATTTATACATTTTAATTCATGTCACAAAGCGATCAATCTTTTTAATCCCAATGGGTCTAATAATTACCCTGTGCATGATTTTTTTCGAGTGCATGTAAGCCACTCCTTCGAGCAACATTTTCATGTAAGCTTTTTTCTGAGAGATGCTTAATGGATTATCTGCGTCTTTCAAATATTCGGACAATCCAGATGGCATGAATTCAAACACCATTACAAAGTCAAACCCAACTGGAAACGCGTCCAAAAGTTCAATGATCTAAAAATGAGATTTTTACACCATTAATTTACAAGTTTGAATGTATAATTAAGTTTGTTTAAATTTATGTTTAGCCATTGAAAGCTTACATATGGATGTTTAAGTTGTTGTAAAACTTTGACTTCTCGTATCATTGAAACTGGTATGCCATCCTCAACCCTTTTGAGAAAAACTTTTTTAAGAGCAACTTCTCGGTTATTATTCTTTGTATCTCGAGCCTTTATTACGAGTCCATGGGCTCCTTCACCCACAGGCCCAATCACTCTGTATCTCTCCATGTTTTCTTACATGTAAAAGTAAAAAAAATATATATATGATATAAAACAAGAAACAATATGATTTTGACACAAATAAAGTGAGCACTAAGCTCAAACTGTTGGTTCGTCTGAACAGGTGCGCTCACCTGGTTGAAGTAAATCAATAATTTATATAGTTTCATACTTGGTTGCACTATACAACTCTCTATCGAATTTTTTATAAAATTTAATTTAATTTCAATAAAGAATAGTATAAAATACTATGATGAAAATAATTTTTTTTATTCTTTTAAATATTTTTATAAAATAACAATTAATTGCATAAAAATGAAGATAAATTTTGGAATAAAATATCACTGATAAAATATCTATATAATTGTTAATGTAAAAATCAAATTGTATAATTTAATTTGAAATATCAATTGGTAACGTAATCTTAAAATTTAAATTTCGCGCCATAAGAACTGATGTCAAACAGAAAATTAAAATGCAATATTTTTTTTCTTCAGTTCAATTCAAATCGTTGAATAATGTAATCTTGTGAAGAGAATTGATTTTGTGAGTATAATATAATTGATTTTATGCAAAATTGTACCTTTGTTTACATTCATGTGAGACAAACGTTTGATCGACCACGTGACCAACCTTGACTTCAGTTTTCAAATTAACTTTGTTCTCACTTGTTTTCCATTGTTGTGTTTCTTCGTTAGTGCAATAATATCAAATAAAAAGTTTAATTGTAATATTTTATTGAAAAGATCAATATTGTTTATGCAACGAATATAAGGTTAGAGTACCTTTAGTTGAACGTAAACAAACTTCATATTGATATTATAATAAAGATTTCAAATATTTTTCCAAATGGAAAATTTTGTTCATTTAAGCAGCATCGAACATTGCCTTTCTGAATTGGTAAATGTAATACTGATATTTTTTTTGCTTTCAATAAAAACACATCAATTCAATTCAAAACTATTTTCCTTTTTAGATTGCAAATTCTTTGCAAAACAATTCAAATGCAGTCGCCGTTCGATATCATGAACCGAAAAAAAGACTCCTGGTGATTGACAATGGATATGGAATTTCTGAGAGCAGTCTACGTAAAATCGGAGAATCAGCTTTCATTCCTGCAGAGCCCAGCATTTTTCCCAGGAGTTACATTTTTCATCAACTTCGATTTAAAGCGGAGAGTTTATCAGTCACATCGAAAACAAGTATCTCTCCAACGACTTATGTTAAAGTAAGCAACATTTTTATTTCTTAAGAAAATGAAAACAAACTTGAGACTGATTAAGTTTAACTACATATTTTACTTGTTTTATTAGGATTTTAAAAAAGATTCATCATCAAAATTAACCGAAACTATTCCACGCCCTTGTTTGGGTACAACAGTGATTGCCAAAGGTTTGAATTTTCCATTCTCGGAAAGTGACAAATATATAATCAACAATACCATTGCTACTTACGCCTTGTTTTTTCCAAAAGTAAGTTATTCAAAAATATTTTAATTATAAACAAAGAGAAATATTAATCTAATTGTAAAAACAACATACAGGTTTCCTTTTCTGTCAGGGATGATGTGTCTCTTGAAGTCCCCCTTCGGATAGGCAAGCCTCACAGATATGAAAAAATTATCGAATACATTTGCAACGAAGAGCTGCAACATTTGTGGTACCTCGAAGTCACGGCTGATCCACACGTACACCTTAGAGCTCACGTGGGTCTGATGAAACAGAGTTCGCATTTGGTTAAAAAAGTTTACGTGAACTCCAAACCTGTATCCATTAAAGAGATCGAGATTTTGTTGCAAACTGTATTACAAAGGTGTTATGACGTTTGGCTGAAAGGAAAACCAGCCAAAAACTTGTTTTACATTGTGTACATTGAGTGCCCAATAACGGAATTTGATTTTTATGTGATTAAAAATAAACTGAACGTGAAAATCAAAAATCGCGAAATGATGAGAAAACTGAAATTACAGTTGAAGGAAGAAGTGGTTCGTACATTCTTGAATGTAACGAAAAACAAGTGCAGACAAGCTGAATGTAAGTTTTTAAATAATAATTTATTCTGTTGGTAATTTTAAAAGAAAGTTTTTTTAATCAGGGAGAATTTTAAACAGAAGGAACCAGCAATCGAAGCAGAGAAACAAGGTGATGACCAGACTGAATACATTTTCACCTATTTTAAGAAGAAGAATTATTTTTCATCAGAAGTCAAAAAAATCACTCTTTCTCAGAAGTCAAGTTAAGAAAACACCTGCGAGGATTCAAACGGATTCTGAATGGATCATTGAAGATGAACACATTGAGGTCACCGAAAAAAAGTCATCGACAGTTGTAATTGAAGAATCAAGTAAACATATGAGAGTGGAAGTACAGAAATCTGACTGTACCCAGATCAGTCGAGTTTCTAAATTATCTTCGGAAGATGAAAAGCATTGTGAACATGAAGAGGTAGAAGAAGACAATGAATATCAAAATGGGGAACAACAATCAGAAAGTCAGGAAAATCCTGACTTTGCGATTAGCAGTCAAATTTCTCAGTGGTCTGACTGGAATGTAGAATTGCCTACGAATGTATGCAAAATCATCATCAACAATGTCACTTACTATTATCTTCGAAAGGAGGAAGCCAATAGACATTATAATAATTACTCATTAATTCCCCAAAACTTGAAAGATCTTGCGAGATACAAAAACAAAAATTTAGTGGAACATCACTTTGTATTCAGCGAAGATGAATGCCAAAGAAAAATTTGTTTCGGTAAGTTGTGAATAAACTTATCAAATTATTTTTTAATCTGAAATTTACCTTAATCATAATTGTTTACAGATGATCTATTCAACAAGAAATATCGAGGACTTGAACCAAGAAACACCGAACGAACGGGGATGATCAGCGAATTCAAATTGTGTAGAAAAAGTCTTGAAAACATAAAGGTATACAAATCGATGTTTTGTTATCGTACCTTATATTAAAAATTCGATTAAATCTTAATTTATTGTTTTAGATTATAAACCAAGTAAATCTCGAGTTCATAGCAGCCGTGACAGTCGAGAATAACAAAAAGTACTTACTTCTGATTGACCAGCACGCAGTGGACGAACGAATTCGATACGAACAACTGTTAGAAGGTGTTGTAAACTTTATTAAAATTTAATGAAAAAGTTATCAAATGAATTTTTGTTTATTTTCAATATCTTTAAATAGTTTACAGAGTCACTGGAAAAAGAGATGAATATATTTCTGTGTTATTAGAAACTCCAATTACCATCATGGATTTGGAAGAGAAAACTTATCGAGTGCTTAATGGAAATCAAGAGTTGTTCAAAAAATATGGAGTTACTTATAATTTAGAAAATACAAAAGTTATTGTCCGTAGTATACCTTTATGTTTCAAAGGTCGTAAATATTGGAATGATGATTTGAAACTGATAACGTTCGTCAGTAAATTAATCGCAGAAGTAGTGGAAAGTGTGACTGACACCAATGGTGCCATGGTTTTACCACCGTCCATCCATTTGGCTATTGCTACTGAAGCTTGTCGAGGTATAATAATGATATTATCGTTTTAAGTTGAAAATGTATACTTTATTGAAAATTAAATTAACGATTGGTCAAATGTGTAATTTTAACAGGTGCTATCAAATTTGGCGATCCACTAAAAGTTGACCAGTGTGAATATCTGATGAAGACTTTGAATTACACTAATGGATTCAGTCGCTGTGCCCATGGACGACCCTCGATCATTCCTCTTTTGGATATCACAAATCTGGTCACAGAGTGCAAAAAACAAACAAAGGTAAAATTGAAACTAAAAATGTTTTACATTTCAAATAATCGTTCTCTAAAATAATTCAATTATTTCAGAAGCTCAACTACGCGTCTTTGAAAAGGAGTGTGAAATCATTTTAAGTAAGAAGGTAGAATCTTATAGATAGATCTATTTTTCAACATAAAATACAAAGTTATAAAATACAAATCTAAATCAATACATTGTTAAATGACTGCTGACGTAAAGACAAAGTTATTCATAAACATGCATCAAAACTTAAACTTTGCTCACTTCCTTCTTCCTTCGGAGAAAAAGGAACCTCACACCACTGATGCTTCAGACTTAACAACTGATCGAACTAAATGAGTATTCTGCGATTTTTTTTGTACACTAGGCAAACATAATTTAAATCGTTATTATGATTATATTTCAGGATACGCAGAGACCAAAATGTCTTTGCCAAAGTAATTGACCCTGTTAGCTACAATCATGAAGTTAGTTCCTCCGAGAGCAACTGGACAAACGTTATTCGGTCGGATGTAGAAGCACAAGGTGTAAAGTGCCATCTCCAGTTCCGGAGAAGTTCCCACAAAGATTGTTGTGACAGGTTGTAGGACGTTGTTCAATTGCAGTCTCAATTTTACGATCGCTCCATTCTGAAAACCAAGTTGTAATTAGAAGTGTGAACAAATTACAATTTAATATTTATCTTCAGCGACTTACGGATCCCAGATCTGCCTTCTTGATGTACCCAAGGTAATTCAGTTTACCGGACTCTTCCTGTTTGGCAAAGTAGATCCAGTTGTGCAGTCCGATAATTTCAGAATCAAATTGTTCGGCAAGGAAGACAGTCTCAAAACCAGAGCTGGATGGCTCGCCATCAATTCTCTTGAATTGCGAGAACCAGATTCTTCTGAGAGCATCCTTGAATTCGTATTCATCGTTTGCGATGTATCCCTTTTCCGACAAATATTTCATGGCAGTTTGCATGACGTCAGTTGCGAGGAAAGCGTCGAGTAATTCGTTTTCTTCTCGGCGTTCATCAGGGGTCACATTCTCTTTGGTCCTTACGTCGAGCTCGTAGTTATCATGCAGGGCTAGGACATTTTTTACTGTTGGGTACTCGTAGGCTTCATTCTTGACAGTCAGGAAACTGAAAAAATAAAATTTTCGGTAAAAAATTTCCATAACTTTGTGATTTGATATTAAAAATTTGCTGTTAAAAAAAGACAGGTTTATAATTAATAGTTTTACAAAGCTCATAAGAACCACTCCTGCAGGTGTTAGTCTGAACTTGAACTAAAAGTGATGAGAGTGATGAAGATGGAAACCAAAATAAATAGAAACAAACAATATTTACACAATGAGATTCCTGGATTCCAGCAATGAGCTTAGGTTCTAATTTTTTAAGTGTCGTCTCAATATTAAGTACAATCAGCCTTCATTATATCTTAACGTCTATTGATTTGAGATAGTTTCTTCAGAAGATATCACAGTCTTTCGTTATTTTACATGGTTAGATTTATAGTAGCGAATAAAAGATCCTGAAAGAACTATCCTTTTACGTATTTACAAATCGAGCTAGCTCATTAACAATGCTGTCACGATGATAACGCATATCAGAGACATCTTTGAACCACCGAACCTGCATAACAAGAAACCATTTCAATTATCAAAACAACCCATTTTGTTCTCTTTCATTTCCACCGAACATTGTCTTAATTTATCTTATCTTTCCAACTACAATCAAAATCACTCACGGTGCACTGGCATCGTCGGTCGAACTTGCGTCCATCTTGTGACCCTGCAGATTCATCGTCATATCCTTATAAGCATTGTTCTTCTCCTTGCTGTACATATCTTCCGCCAACTTTTGTAAATCCTCGTTAGTTACAACGTAGCCCGAGGGGCTGGGAGGGAAACCCGGATCCTGGGGTGCAGGAGGTGGTGGCTGGTTCGCCGCATCTGGTTGAGGTGGAGCACCAGCGACAGGAGGAGGAGGTGCTGCGTTCACACCAGGTGCTGCTGCGTTCGGTATCGCTCCTTGTGCAGCAGTCGGATCCATTGGAGTTCCTGGCATTGGAGCTCCAGTTTCTGGATTCGTTCCATTGTTGTAATAGTTGTTGTATGTAATGTGTGTGTTTGTCACACCAGGACCAGCTGGAACTCCAGCTGTTCCTGATGTTCCTGAGTGGCCGCTTCCACCCCAGACACTTCCTCCGTTGCCGTATATTCCACCAGGCAGCAAGACGGTTCACGGCTGCATTCACTCCTGCGCTAACACCAGCGAAAACGAAAGCCTCCTTGGCCATCTGACCAATGCCGGGTTTGTAGGGCTGAGACTGAAGGATTACAGGTTGTGGATTTCCGATTGTTGGATTGTAACCAGCTCCTGGAACAGAGCTGTGTCCCAGATTGTATCCTGGTGCGTTATATCCACCACCTTGTGGATGGTATCCACCGTTTGGTGCGTGGTATCCACCGCCGTAGGGAGTGTGCGATCCGTAGGGCTGACTTCCTGGAGGGCTATAGGGAGGTGGACGAGAATTAGGGTTGTAAGCACTTTGAGGGTAGTGCTGTTGGCCAGCTGAAAACAGATTTGTGTGTTAGTGAAAAGTATCCTTTGAATAATTTATATTTGTTAGAACTTAGTATTTTTAATAATGATATACGACTTTAGTTACGTTAGTTGCTATTTAAAAAGCTTTAATTTTATTTGTATTATTATTTATGATAATAAGTTTGTTAAACATGCTCTTAGATTTATATTTTTACAATTGCCATTCAAAATGTTTGTACAGCATTAGGTTTTATTTCGTAATGTTAAAGAGGCAGGTTTATTTTTTCATGTTTAATGTCGAGATTGTGAAATTTAATTTTGTTATTCGATGTTCATTTAGATTAATGTGTTTTGTACCTACATTAAAAATGTAATTGTTTCGTACTACTGTTTTTTTTTTGATTGAATTATAATTGAATGTTTGGAGAAGCAAAATTCATTACAAGCTTGAAAAAACCCAACCAATACCTCTGGTGTTTTGGAACTGAGGACGATTATATTGATACTGAGTTGGACGATTATATTGGTACTGAGGTGGACGATTATATTGGTATTGAGGTGAACGATTATTTTGTAACTGAGGTGAACGATTATTTTGCACACCATTTCTATTGTACCCACGTCCATCTAAATGAGTTAGTTTTAGTAACGAAACAGCTTGTACATAACTTATATGAATAAGAAAAGATTATGAATGACGTACTATTCGGATATCCTGAATGCACTTGTGTGGCGCTTGATTTTTGAACATGATCTTGAACTGGTGCAGATGGTTTTGGCGGATTGTTGTTTCTTGGTGGTACATTCCATCCTATCTTACCTGGTTGGGAACCTGCAAATGTCAATATAATTAATTTGATTGTCAAATTAAAAGACGGTGAAGAGACTAACCATTTCAAAGTGTTATTCAACTTAGATTATACAACTACTTAACGAGTAGTAATAACAACATTTAGTGCCAGGGAATTAAACTGAACAATTACCGTTAAAAACATCATCATTCGTTGTATCTCTGTGATACATAAGATGCAAAGAGAGCTGCAAACGAGATGCAATTAACTGCAAACTGAATTGGAGACTGCTCTTGGGAAATATTCATTAACAACTCAAAGTCTTTATGTAATTATCAATACGTAGAAAAACTTGTTTTATTGATTAACAACAAGAAAATTACACTCGTTTATAGGCAGATCGATAGAAATAATTGATGTTAATTTTCCTGACTTATGAGAAATTGAAAAGCCAAGAAAACAAGAAAACAATTTTAAACTGTTCGGACTTAAAAAAGTTTTGATGACCTAAAAAATATGTTTGTCTCTTCGCAGTCTGTAATTTAATCGAGACCAGTCAATTGTGTTTCATGGAATAAAAATTGCTTCGAAGTTTCTCAACAAGCTGACTGACTCAGACACATAGCCATTTCATTGTTCTAACGTTTGAAAAAGTAATCTTCTAATTTAGAGAAACGATTTTATTTAGTCTTTTGCGTTTTGCCGTTTAATTGCCCTGTTATTATGTTCAATTTGCATACCATGGGGTTGCGCTCGCGTATTGGTCGTCTGCCTTGATTGAGATTTGCTCTTGGATGAAGAACCCCATCCTCCTCCAAATCCGCCTCTTTTTCGAGGTTCACAGTCAACTGTAAATATGAAATTTAACAATTCAAAACGTAATTCTCAATTGAACAAAATATAATTTATAAATAAAACTCAGAGATACAATGATTCAAGTGTTGATGTCACGATGGTTGGGAAGATTTGATCAGATTGGCTATAACATTTTATCAAATTTGATTGCTGAATTAGTTAATTGAGTGTAATATGTCTGGAGTGTGAAATATAGTTTCCGCATTCTATTGTTTCTTTAAAATATATACCAATAAAATTCATTGCTCTATCGATTTAATCAATTATTTATTTGAATTGTACTAAAATATATTTTGAAAGTTTTCAAATGCTCGACAAAGTATTGATGGTCTTGAACTATTGTTTACCCTTTGTAAATTTCTCAATTGAAAAGAGAACCAACAACACAGAGATATATTTAAAAAAAAACCTCATATTCAAAAGCGAAGGCTGCATATAATTTAGATTATTCTAGATGCGGGCAAGTGAATAATGTCAGTCTACTTATTCACAAAACGATACGGAGTGTCGTAATTTGTCAAGCGATCGTGTCATTTACACCAATAATCATATTTGAATCTCCCCACAGCAATCACATTGAGTTCAAGTGGAGTACTCGTTATCGCCAATAGCGGGTTCACAATGTTACTTTTGGACCAATTAAAACGATAAACTTACTGCAACTGCGCTTTTGCACAATTGTAGTTTTCGTCTATGACTAATGATATTGGAGATGATTATGCGGTCTTCCTTCTCGATCTCACTTATGTAACAAAAGCGTTTGTTTGGGTACGTCGTGTGCTCCTGATTTTTAATCAGCAGTTTTTCCAATTGTTGCTAAAAGACGTTATCGCAAAATCACAAAATCACTTCCTTTTTAACTTGAAGATTTTCTTCTGTGAACTTTGATTGCGCATTCTTTTTTTTATAACACATTTCCTTATGTGAATGGGAATTGACAATTATGAATTTGTTTCCAGTTACCAATGTTTTAAGTTACGTGATCTCACTATTGTTCAGATGACTTATCACCAAATCGTTTGGTGAAGAAAAAAAAATCTAATCGCCCTATTGTTTATGTAAATTTAAATTTTAATTGTAAATATCTTCAGTTTAGTATTACATAAATTTATGCACGAATGTTTCCAAACTTGACAATTTTTGTCCGAGTTTCTGTTTTTCGTAATTAATGAAAAAATGATTGTAATTATGTTATCATCAAATCAAAGTACGTCATTGTCAACTTCCTCGAATTTGCCACAATGCATTTGAAATGAATTTGATACGTTTTCCTCGTAACGAGGACATGGACACGTAATTAAAGATTAAAAATGACACAGTAATTCGACAAAAATTTAGTTCTTAAACAAATATTTTTATTGCAATTTTTGATGCGACGCAGTTGCAATTCATTTTTTAGATAATACAAAAACTAATGAACATGAGTGACACATAAAGAATGCACAATAAAAAACTGCTGGAATTATTTTTTAATTGGACATGATTGCTTATCAGAACAATTTGGAATGATTTGCAAGGATTTTTGAGAATCGTCGAATTTCGTTTGATAGCGCCGAGCTACAGTGGTTGCAAACTGTCAATATGACGTGAAAGTGCACTACTTTACAAACTAGCACTAATCAATTTTATATTGTACTTTCTAATAATCTCTATTACACTAAGAACAATTAACGACATTTAAGAACTGAATAAATCAATTAAAATTTTTTTCGATCAAGAAAATAAATTGACATTCTAGAAATTTAAATGTAAAAAATATAAATACATTTTTGTGCTCAAAAACATGAATAATTGATTGGAATTTTGAATATTAGCGGTGCATTTTCAGTCTATAAAGGTGAAACTTTCGGAAACAGAATGAGGGTATCAGTGAGAACTGCTGAATGTGACGCAGTTTGCTTATTATAACCAGACACTCACCAGATATAAATAGAAACACGAGGAGACCGATCAAGATCGTCCTGCGCTCCATCTTGAATCGTTTGTTCGCTCAAAATCCCGTTTCGATGGTTTTCCAGCCACAGTCAAGGAATCACTGAAACCAGTTCGCGGGCGGCTCTACATCATGAGGAGCTGTTTTCCTTTTGTCAATTGGCGTCTAGTGGGGGTACCGCCACGTTCAAACTCGCCGATGGAAATGATATTGGGACTTCAATGAGACCTTTATTTTCACTCGAAAAGCGTTTCGTCGTATCTGTGACGTCTGTGATGCGTCACTCTGAACGAACATTTTTTTAAGACCTATTTATCAATCGTCTAAAAAATTGGATTCTTGAAAAAATACCAAAATTGAATTTTTCCAGTCTACTGCATACAAAAGATTTGGACTTTTTTGGTATAAAAAGAAATACTCAAAGTTGAAGGACGTGAGAATAAAACAAATTGGTCTTTGTAGTAAAAATTTTATGATTCTCAATTATACTTTCACTCTTTTGTGACAGCAAAATTTATTTCTATTTACTTGTATACAATTATTCTCACAGTGTACTATACTATATAATTTAAAAATAACATGTCTTATTTTTATTACATCATTCTTGATTTCAAATCTAATTTCGAATTCCAATTAATTTGATAAATTTATCAAATGAAGATATCGTTGATTAATTTAATTCAATTTTTAAATTTCAATTATGTTTTTATAACGAAAACTATTTTAATTGTTTCAGTTTATATAAATGTATCAATTCTTCATATACTTGGATACCCAGCTGCGATTAAGTATTTGCCAAAGTACGGCATCATGTGTGTATAAAGATTGAACTTGGTTCCTCCGAGAGAAACCGGACATTCGATGCCCGGCCTCGCATAGAAGCACACTGTGTACAAAGCCATTTCCAATTCCGGCAAGGTTCCAACAAGTATCGTAGTGTTTGAGACAACGAGGTCGTTCATTTTGTAATTCAACTTCAACAACGACGAATTCTAAAAGAGAAAAATTATTTTTTTACTTCTAAACGCTTTGTTTGAAAAATTTTATAACAGTGCAATGTTTTAATTAAATAAATGATACAATTAATTGAATTGATTAAATAAATAATTTGAAACATTGAATACTTACATTTCCCAATTTAATCTGATCTACATAGCCCGCATAATCAATTCGTTTTTCCTGTTCAAGATGGGAGAAACTGAGCCAATCTTGCACCCCAAGAATAACAGCACTATCAGCCGTGTGAAGTGTTTCTGAAACAAAGACTCTCTCAAATCCAGATGACGAGCCGTCAAAGATATTGAACCATATGTGGCTTAAGGTGTCTTTTCTTTCAAAATCATCTGGGTCCATGAAACGCTTGGAAGTTAGCCATGACATTGCAGTACTCATGACATCTGTGTTCATCATCGTGTCCAAAAGAATATTTTCTTTTTGTCTTCTTTCCAGAGTCCTGTTCTCCTTGACTCGCGAGTCGGACTCAAATACATTGAATAAATCTCGAACTGCTCGCACAGTAGGAAGTTCATAAGCACCTTTTTCAATCTCGAACAATCTGAAATACAAATTCTAAATCACAAGTATCCGGTTACTCAAATTCTAAACTTCTATCAAAATACTACATACGGTTCGGAAGCTACATCTTCAGTAGAATTTGCCTTTTTTTGCAAATTGGTTTTAATAAATTCAGAGACATCGAATTCCTGTTTTTCGAACAAGTCTTCGGTCAATTTCCAAAATTCAGCATTCGAAATTCCGTAGATGACAAGACTGGTGTCGTTTAGCGGATTAATTGGAGGACTAGGTGGTTCAGTCTTATTGCTGGGATTAACTTTAGTCACAATGCCAGGAGCAGGTACATTGCTACCGCTGTTTCCAGTTGGGCTGTAAGTGCTGCCTGGAGCACTAACTCCGGAAGTAACAGGTGTATATCCACCTGAACTAGGTGAGGTGTTTACATTGCTGATTCCTCCAGGATATAGCGCAGGATTAACTCCGGATGGCAAGGTTCCAGCTGGAGGAGTACCGGATGAGAAAGTTCCTGGTACTGTTCCAGGGACGGTCGGTGCACCTGGCTGCATTTGACCAGGGCTCACAGGTTGGCCATTTATATAGTTATTATAAGTAATATGTGTGGTCGAGGTACTTGGAGCAGCCTGAGTACCTGAGCTAATGTGAGAATCATGATGAAAAGTGGGATAGGGATTGATGAGTCTGTTGACTCCAGCGTTGATCGTAGAGTAAACTGCAGCTTCAGCTATCATCTGGCCTAAACCTCTTCCTCCACCGGACGACTGTCCTTCCATGATGATCACTGGTCCAGAAGCTGGTGGAGCTGGTTGGTAAACTGGTTGTGGATAGTACCCACCAGGTTGTGCTATGTTTGGATGATACGCCGGTTGACCGTAGCTGGGTTGTCCATAAGAGTGTTGGGAGAAGTGAGGATTGAATGCTGGTTGAGCCATTGAGGGGTTATAACCTTGGCTCAAAGGTGGATTGTAATGTGGAGTGGCTAGGTTTGGCTGACTCATGGTGTTGTAGTTTGGCTGGGACATGGAAGGGTTAAAGCCAATGTTTCCAGTGTGACCTGGTTGGGGCATCGAACCAGTTCCTAGCGGATAAGGTGCAGGGGCTTTGGAATTTGGTTGAGGCATTGAACCAGTTCCAACAGGATAAGGTGCAGAAATTTTTGAAGTTTCGGTATGGGGAACAGAACTGGTTCCAGTTTGTAACGGTTTTGAATTAGGGAAAGGTGGATGAGGTGGTGAGGGGTCATATGTTCCTGGATGAGACAAGGCTCCTCCTGAACTTGTATTGTTAGAGGCTGATTGTTGAAGACGATTATTTGTGACAGCAGGATTATGGGCTCCTTCAGAATTAGAAGTACTGTTTCCATGTGCAGTGTGGTGACGATTAGGGGACATTACTGGGTGATGGTGTCTGTTACCTTGTGTTCCACCTGACGAAGGGGAGCTGTCAGGAAGATGAGAATTTGAGGAATGTGACGGATTGGACGAACTTGGATTGAAGTGAGGATTACTCCAAGCTGGTTTTTCTAAAGGAGAGTTACTAAATGGTTTGTCTTTAAATGAAGGTGATGGATTTGAGAATGGGTGGCTGAAGGATGGAAGGTTCATTCCACCGTGGCTAAATGGATCCCAACTTGGTTTGTCTGAATGAGAATTGCCGAAGCCTGGTTTGTTATTACCAAATGTAGATGAGGGGTGGAAATTGATCGATGGGATATCGTAGGTGGGATTAGCCCAAGCTGGCTTGTCTGAATGAGAATTGCTGCCGAAGGTTGGTTTGTTAAATGACATTGGGTCGAATTTGGGTACCGGGATATCGTAATTGGGATTGGCCCAAGCTGGTTTTTCAGAATGAGAATTGACATGGCTTGGTTTGTAATCGAATGGGTTATAGGATGGTGATTCATCGGGGGCACTGGGCTTAGGTTTATTTTGGGTTGCTGTAAAATGACATGTCTTTAGTTCTTTTAAAATTTAAAAATTAATACAATTTCATATGTATGTTTATATTTTTTATACAGCTAAAATTTGAACATTTTTCATTTCTGGCCTAATTCGGCTCACTTTGGTGTCAGCTAAGCAAAATTTTATTATATTTTGTAAAAGAAAAATTACCTGAATGTTCACGTTCTCCGTGAATTAGAGACGAAGATCCACTTTTATCAGATTTACTCGAACTTGTATGTGACGTAGAATGATAGGTGTGGGGAGAGTCTGAGTGAGATGGGTGATATGAGGGAGCTGGGTGAGATGAGTGAGATGTGTGAGATGTGTGAGATGAAGAACTGTGAGACGAATGAGATGAATGGGAAGATGATCCTCTTCCTGAAATAAAATAAATATGCGTCTTATATTTTATTCTTTATGTATAATAAATTAATAGTAAGTATCAAAATGTACAAAACCTGATGAGCCCCTGCTCGAACCCCCGCTTCTGCGTGCTTCGGTATTATCTAAATGGAACAACAATATTTATTTATATTTATCTCACAAGCTCATGGTCAAGATCAAGCGTATGCAAACCAATTTAGTCTTTCTATTATAGTTAAAGAGCTGAATAATTTTAAATAATTTCAAACTTATCTGTAAATTTTGTTATTGAATTTAAAGAATTACGAAAGATGTAGAATGTAAAACTGATTAATTACCTGCATAAGCTAAAAAGATTAATCCGAGCAAAACTATTTTGTACTTCATTGTGGCTTATATTTTATAAACTTTTCAAGTAAACCGTAGTATCTGAAAGCACTTCACTCTTTGACGTACAATTTGATATTCCAGGATCTACATCATCGGGATATCCACGAGATAAAGAAGGTCAAGGGGTCAGTAATTAAGTAATTCATCAAAAGATGAATTACTAAGAAAATTGTGAAAGATTATAAATTAAAAATGTTGAGCATAGATGACGAAACAAATATTAGCTAAAAACAAAGTTGATGACACCTTTGAAGTTGACTGCAATGATACCTACCTCCTACAACTCTGAAGTTGGTTGCAGTGATCAGTTCCTCCATGAAGCGCTATATTTTGCAAAAAAATTCTATCAAATAGGGGAGAGTGACCAACAGTGAGACACTTTTTTTTCTAATGCCTGAAAAAAAAAAACTGTTTGATTCAAATCATATCCATTTTGATTCTATCATAAAAGTCCATCGCTCAGCTATTATAATTAAATTTTATAATCACAATTGAAATGCTGTTATAAAAACTATTGTATTTTTTTTCGTATCAGTGCATTTTGTTCTCACTGTTGGGCATGTTGACTTACAGTGAGACAGATGTGGCCATACACTGAGACAAGATCAAATATTCCGTATAAGACTAA
>JAAMPD010000502.1:0-48743 GCA_025266255.1 Trissolcus basalis | reverse complement strand
TTCAACTACTCGGAACAATTACCAAAAACAAGGTCAAAGGGTATCTCAGACGCAGTTCGCCCGGTGCACATTTAAAATTCGTACACACAAATGAGTTGACTTCGCAGCCCTGCAAATTTTTCTCAGAGCAGATCTGATTATGTATGATTATTAATATTTAACTGGTATTATATATTTCAATTCGGCACTACTGCGTAATCTAAACGCAGGATTCTTATCTATTTTTTTCATGTCGGCGCAATTGCAGAAGCCCCGACTTACATACGGCCATATTATTTAATATATATGGAATTAATAATGATAATATGTCATTATCAATTATATTAATTGGAATTATCATTTTAATCACGAATATTATAAAATATCAAAATATTTTATATTTCAATAATTAATTATTGTGGAGGACTTTACATACGGTCATATTATTTTATATATCTGGAATCGATAATTCTAGTATGTAATTATCAATTATATTAATTGGAATTATCGTTTGAATTACATATTAAAATATTATAACATATTAAAATATTTTATATTTTTATTGATTCAATTGTTATATAATATATTATTATTTATATAACATTAAATACAACATTGTGAACATTATTTTTTATTTCAATTTTGATTTTTATAATGAAAAATGATTGTGTGTACAAAATTTAAAAAGGGAAATTTTAATCTTGAGATAAATTATTTATTTATCATAACAAGAGAAAAAATGAGCATGTTCTGTTTGACGAAATTCTGCATATTTAATGCACCTCGTGGAGAAATCATATTTGCTTTGTAGTGGCATCATGTTAATGCCACTGTGTATATAAATTTTAGACTCAACCACAGAGTTGATTACAAAGCTTTTAATCTATGAAACATCAATTTTCGACATTAAAGTGCACGCGTTATTTTGAAGCTGGTTCAACATAGATAAACGACCAAACTTAAAAAGAAAACATTTTATTCAAATTAAACCTGTACGAGTAAAATATAAAAAAATATTTAAAAATCCAACGTTGGTTGATCTCAAAATAAACGATTTCGCACGAATTTCTCGTCGAGGCCACTTCTGACATATGGACACTTTGCTGTTACCAGATCGTGGGATTTCCTTCGTTCGACCCAGAGTATCTCCGTCCTTCTCTATTCGAAGAGGATGGAATTCCACTGTGTACTGTACAAAATCAAATATAATCTGAAATTGAACCACTCAAAAAATCGGATGATTATTTTTCGAAAATTGAATTCTGGTTTTATGATTGTGACTCCGGGACGAAATTCAATAATCAAACAAATAATCGAAACAGAAGGAAATACGAAAATGCAGAAAAAAATATTGTGAACGGAACTTAAGAGAAATCAAATCAGGTACGTATACGCACAATTTCAACACTTGAAATAATATCAAAAAAGTATGAGAAATGTTATCTGAAAAGCAACTTGATGTTTGGACATTTAAGTTTTGATGAATTTTATTGATCTCATTTTGTTTCACTTTCAGGGACGAAGTTTGTTGAGCCGTCCGCTGGCGACGAGAGTGGAAATGAGAACATAAGCCCAGGGAAGCAAATAATTGGCCGATTAATACTTATCTTATAGCATTTGTAGTGCAGTATTGTTCCTCGGTGGCTCACTAATTGTAATGCAACTGATCAGATTGTGCATTATAGTGTTGCAGCGTCGTATCTGTTCACGGATGCTTGTCTGATGTTACTTAGCGTATTATGATTACAGTTTGCTCAACAAAGTGAATCAAACTTGCTCGCAAATTGATGAAATATTAAGATGCGCGAATTAATTTCCGAGCCTGCCAAGTTTCGAGAGCTGGAGACATTGAAATGAACCGTCAGAAAAAGCAAACATTGAGAGATATCAGATTCTGCGATGTTTGCTCCCATGATGAGATTGATCAATAAAAATAATAACCAGCTAGGACAACAACTGCGAATAAACTTGGGACCCATTTAAAAAGTACTTTTTTCCCCAGCCAAAAAGATATTCAACTTTTATAAACAGTTCTCGTATCTTTGAACAACATTTTTCAATTTTCATTCACCCTGGGCTATATTTTACAACTTTTTTAATCAAATTTTAAAAACAAATAATAATCAAAGTAAAACCGGCGAGTAAGATTATCTGTTAAAGAAATAATGGACGAGAAAAAAAATGAAAAGGAAAATAAAAAATGAAAAATCTCGGCTGGGTTTGAACAAAATTTAAATTACAAAACGCTTTTTTTATAATAATGCAAGAATAACAAATGTGACAGGCCTGAACAAATCGTGACACACGTTATCAAATAAAACAATTCGTTATCTTTCTTACGACGATAAGTCGGTCTTGAATTTCAAAGAGGTGGGGGAGAGGAGTACAAAAGACGGTCTCGTACAAGTGAAGATTTTCCGGTCACCGAAAATGAACCACGTGTACTTTCAGTCGAGTGAAAACATCGGTGAGAGTAACGCCCCTGCGAGACGATTTTCCAACAAAACTCACAGATGACAAAGTTATCTGTTAAAGTTAAAATGAAGTGACCAGTTTTTTGTTGCTCAGCGGGACGAATTTCGGCTCATCAAAATTCTGACAGGTGAGTATTTACAATTTTATTGGAAGAATGTAATTGTTAGGGACGAGAATGATTGAACTAGAGGCGGTTTAAAAAATGCAGAGCTGGGTATTGTTCTGAGGCTTTCGATAAAAAAAAGTGGTGCTGCGTTCGAGCAAAAGTGTTATTGATGTGACTTTAAAGTTGAATTTGACTTTTACGTGACATAAACACTTGTTGCACATAACACGTGTCGCTGTTCATCTGTCAAACCAGCAATTCAATTTGATTTCACGTACTTTTCATCATCGTCTCAGTTTATTGAATGAAACAAAAGTTTATAATCGCCTTAGATAACCTGGTCGTCTAATTTGCACTCATTTTGTGCTTATTATATTAAACAAGTATACAATTATAAAAATTTTATTTAAAAAATCCAATAAAAAGAATAGGAAAATGTGAATATTGATTCATAAAATGAGTAATGATTTTTCAATCATGTTAGTCATCCTGTTCAAATTCTTGTAAATTTGTTGTTTAAAAACTATGTTTACAGATTTGAAGCATTTAAATTTATTCTAAAATTAATAATAGTTTTAATAATTTAACTTTCTTAATCTACTGAAAAACATTCTTAGAAAATGTTATTGTAAATTTAAAGCTGGACTACTACCAATTCTTTTGTTATATTATTTTTGTAATTCTGCATTCTAAAAAAAATTCGAATTTTTTATTTAAATGAAAACAACTAAAACGATGTTTTTTTATTGCAGATCCAAAAAGATGAAAACCAAATTTCGAGCGTACATTTTATGGTGCTTTGGAGGTATTCTTGGAGCGCACCATTTCTATTTGGAAAGGGACAATCAAGCGATTGTGTGGTTCTGTACTTTTGGATACTTTGGCATCGGTTGGATCCGAGACTTGTTCAGAATACCAACATATGTGTCCGAGGCAAATAACGACGAGGATTTCCAGAGGTGGTTCAAATCCCAAGTCAGAGAGAAACGTTTCGTAAGACACCTTTTTTAAATCAAAAACATTAACGGTAAATAAAAATGAAACTCCACGAGAAATAAATATCCAAATGAAAATTCCATAAACGGAGTACAAATTTTTCGATACTTACAGTGTGAATTTGTTTTTTTCATTCCAGCCTCCATTTTCTATATTGAGGAACACCGGAGCTTTTGCACTTTCTATTTCATGGGCGCACGTGTTTTGCTCAGCCTTGCCAGAGGAAGAGATATATGGATTCGATTTCCAAATTTGTTATCATTTGGTTCCATTTGTTGTTGCGCTAGGTAACATTTTTTTCCAACCGACGATGTACCTAAGTAAAAATTTAGATATAGCTACATTTATGGTCTGTGCAAATCAATCGTATATGCATCTTAGATATAGTTTTATACAACATTTATAACATGAATAATATAATCATAAATTTCATATTCCCATTTGGTTCCATTTATGTTTTATATTTATTCCAATAGAATTTACAAAATCCAGATATGGAGTTACAGACACATGGAGCTATATATAAATTTATAGTTGGGTAATATGATGAAAATAATTCTAGTTTTATATTTTTGTACTGACTATTTTTGTATAATTTGTACTAATAATCTTGTTCGAATTAAATCAATCACTTGTTCAACATTCACAGGAACATGGTTTGTTGGGAATATCGGCCATCAAAAAGGGCCATTAAAGCACTGCCTGATCGCCGCATATGTTTTGCACCCAACGCTCTACGTCATGAACGACTATGCCCTTTGGATGTACGCAATGACTCTCGCCTCTGTAATGACATTTGACAGCTTTTCGAAAACATGGCGATACTCGCCGCGACAAAAATTGTCGCTTTCTCGTCGACTCGTGCGATTCGGGACTCTGACGTTGATTTATTGCGCGCTCTGGTCCAGTTCGATTTATCTCAAAAATGATTCGCACAGCGAAAATCAGCGGGAAATGAGGTTCCCGGAATTCGTCTGGAACACTCTGTTAGGTGTCAAGGTAAGACGTCCCGAATAATGTTGAAATACATGTATTTTAGATATCAAATTTGACACATTCACAAGTCATTAAAAGTGAATTAACATTTTCGTTATATTTCATTCGAGTATAATTATTTGACGTTATATTAAATTTAACTGTTTTGCTCGGTCATGAATTAGTACTAATCAATTTTTTGTTCCCATTTTTACAGTCGGATTTGGAATTTTTGTACAATTCTGTATTGAATGAAGGACTTTGGGTAACGCTGGATGAAATTGTCGACTCGTTTGATCCGACAGGAAAATCAAGAGCTTATAGAGTAAGAAATAGAAATTGTTGTTGATTACTTTGAAAACAACTGGAGAAAAAATGTTTCTTTTTGAGAAAGTTTAACGAATTTTGAAATTTTGTGAAAATTTGGTTATTTGGACGGAATATAATATGTAGAATATTTTTAATGACATAAAGTTTGTTTCAGATCTTAGGCATACCGCCAGGAGCTTCGCAAAGTGAACTGACAAATCAATGGAGGAGTTTGATTCGCGAGCACCATCCGGATAAAGTCAAGGGCACAGAAGAAGAGCGCAAAAGGGCCCAAGACAAATTTCTGCTCATTCAAAATGCCTACGATTTGCTCTCCGTCTCGCGACACCGTCGGCTTGTTAGCAAAAGATGAAACTTTGAATCTGAATCTAAAACTATATTTTTGAATGTAAAAAATTTTGTACCGCGAGCAATTTTATTTATTTATTTATTCAAACAAGGGTGTAAATAAACGAAAATGTGAGATTGATTTTTGTTGAACACTATTGCACTTATTGATTCCTTTTAGTTTTTAACAAGATTATTTCTTCATTATTTATTTCAATAATAAATATTGAAAGCCGGGCTGGTCTGACATTTCCATATGGAACGAAATCTCTGTTCTGGTGACCACATATTCTTCAAGTGTAACTGCTGTCATAACCGGAAACCGAGAAATAAATCTTAACAACAGCTTTTAAATAGAAATTTAAATGCACATCCAAAAGTTCAACTGACATTTGATTTCAAAAATCAAATAAAATTTTTTTTACCTTAAAAATTTATATACAATCATTTGTATTTGAATTGTCTTCAAATATAAGAGAAATTGTACTGAGAAATTTTGTCTTAAAAATTTTCTCTCGTGGCCCACTTTTGTGTCCACTTGAAAATCCGTTCCTGAACTTACGGTCGCGTCCACAGTGTATCGAGCGCGCATGCGCAGTGGCTTCCATCGAATCCTCCTCGAGCTAAAAGCCAAAACTCGAGGGGCGGATAAGTTTTCGGATCGAACGAAAGTGCAGCATCCCGATCGTTCGGTATCCACAAAAATGGTAAGGCGAATAATTAATAAACGTTTAATTTGCACGCAAACATCGACGATCGCCCCGAGCGATTATCGATCGGCATCGGCGAGACCTCGTAGAGGTTGGGGCACAGCTGACATTGACACCTCAATCGAGTTGGCAGCGCTCTGTCAACAGTGTCAACAATGCCAGTGCAATTGTGACACTTTTGGGTTATAAATAAAATGCATGTTCCGCTATTGTTAATGGAATGCCTCATCTTAATCAATACTTTGTTACTATTTTAAGAGCAGTGGTGTACAAAGTTGTATAACAATGTCGACAATCTTCATCTCCTTGTTTCAGATCCGGTTCATCTTGATTCAAAATAGAGCAGGCAAAACCAGGCTGGCTAAATGGTATATGAATTTTGATGACGATGAGAAACAAAAACTTATAGAGGAAGTTCACGCCGTTGTTACAGTCAGAGATGCAAAGCACACTAATTTTGTTGAGGTTAGTTAGAACCATCATCATTTTCAAGCACAATATTTTTTTCATTACAATTCGTTAAATCAATTTTACATCAAATATATAAATGTAGTATAGTCATCGTATGTTTTTAAACACAATTATTAACACTGTTATTTTAATTTCAGTTTCGGAACTTCAAAATCGTCTACCGAAGATACGCTGGGCTCTACTTCTGCATATGTGTAGACGTAAATGATAACAATTTATGCTACCTCGAAGCGATACACAACTTTGTGGAAGTTCTGAACGAATATTTCCACAACGTCTGCGAATTAGATCTAGTATTCAACTTTTACAAAGTGAGTTCTCCCATGTGAAAGTGGGGGACAAGTTGGTTTCATATTTTTGTATAATTTAAGATGGAAAAAAATTGTTTGAATTTTTGAGTAGAGGCAAAACTAAAATTGTAAATTTGTCCCCAGGTGTACACGGTGGTCGATGAGATGTTCCTCGCGGGCGAAATCAGAGAGACCAGTCAAACCAAAGTACTCAAACAACTGTTGATGCTAAACTCACTAGAATAAGCTCCGACGCATTCCACGAGACGATTATTTTTAATCGTAATCGATTAAGTGAAAACTCGAAATAATGAAAATTGTGTTCGGCATATTTATTCGTCATACAAAGGTCGAACGTCAGAACTAGTATTTATTGTCACATTATTTTTGTATATAAGAGATGCAGAGAGAATAATTAAATCGATATACTAAAGGTGAATCAAAAAGTTGACAACAAACGGGGAAACACTCAAGCATACTTTTTGATTTGCAATGGAACGAGTGATCTGGAGAGACAAATGATGGACAAATTATATTGAGGTGCCGAAGACTCAATTTTTATTTCTCACGGACGAGAATTTTGACTTATTTAGTTATTGTTTGTCTTTTTTATACTTTAGAAACAAACCCAGTGTATACATGATCAGTTACAATACAGTTTTTTTGTATTAAAAACAGGGAAAATGAACATAGTCTCAGCTATCAATGATCATTGTGGCAAGTCAGAGATCATCCATGCCGATCGAATCTCTATCATCTTAGTGTGAAACTTGTCTGCTAGGCTGCTACGTTGACAAACTGATATCAAAGAACGATTAAGAAATCGTCGTGTGAAATTGTAATTTGCATTGTCATCCACGCGAAAGAAAATTATTACGCGTCAAGGAATTTGTGGCTCTTTCAACGAGCCGCAAATTTTTCATTCCAACATTACACGTCGAGCATTTCTTTCCCGAAAGTGAATTTTAGCTGCGCGCGCCTGATATATGAAAGGACCGAGCAGAATACCACTGGAATGGTCCGATGCTACTCAGGTAATCATCACTTTACACGGTGACCCGTAAAATGAATTCGTACATGTTTTCTTTACGTCACTCGTGTGTGAGAGAGAGGGGGGAAGAGAGAGAGAGAGAAATTATATGGCCCTTTCAAATTCTTGTTCTCAACAGATTTGGGTCTCGATGCGGAATTTGTTTGTGAATTAGTGAAAAGGCGTTTTTCTCAACTGTAGTAGCGACTTGGCCATTCTTTTGACCGTTTTGAAATTGTTAAAAGCACACACACCATGTTGTCCGATGAAATTGTATTTGTACGTTGAATGAAAAAATATAATCAGAATGTTTTATGACCAACCAACGTGTCTTTTTTGACCCATAAAATGATTGAATAATTTTTATCAAGGAAATAAAAGTGATTTCTCCGATTAAAGTCACGATCATAAATACGCTCCTTTTTTTTATCTCAATTAATGATTGTAAGTTTTTTTTTTTTCTGTCATTCGGCTGAATAAATAATTGTCGTTCCTCTGGAACTCTATACAATGTTTTGCATAAGAAATGGGAAAGAATTTGACAAGAGCTGACGTTTACTGTTATGAGAGAGTGAATGTATGTATTTTTGCTTTGGATGCGAGTGCAAATTATTTATTCATTCAAGGCAGTCTTCTTTGGGTTTTTACTCGACTCGAGCCGCGCTTCGCAGCCATTAGTCGAGTATGCGCTAAGTCACACGCAAGGTTGCTTTGATCATTCTTGAGATGGGTTTTTAATTTTAATCATCCGTTGTTTTCTTTTCCAGGCTAAATATAAAAACAAAACAAATGAGATTTGTTTTGCAGTCCGGAGCACCCTTTTTGGAATAAGTTTATTAACTGATCACAAGTCTGATTACAATTTTTTTTTTTTTTCATTTTTCATTTTATTATAAAAATGAAAATTGCAAGAACAAAAGAAATCTTATCGAGTTTACGTTTAATTGCAAGAGCTGAAAAAATGGTGAAATTAGTAGTAAGCGGACGTAATTTTGCTTCGGCGCCTAATTATTGTGAAGTTTGATAAGAGGATAGACACAACAGTAGAAATTTACAAAAAGTCTTATCGTGTCTCAGCAACGTGCTTGGTAGTGTGCGTGATCGCAGACACATGCGCGTACCAGCGTTTGACTATTATCATAATTTGATCCTCTGTCCCTTGCGTGTAATGCACGCCTTGGCATGTGAAACTCTATGTTCCAAAAAGAGAATTTATTCATTCAAAGCTGGTATCAATGTATAACAGACCGGTTGACAAAAAAATATATTATATTATTTCCGGTTCCGGGCGAAAATGTTTTACAAAATTAATTTCCAATTATACGGTAATCTTGATGAACGAAAAATGTTTAACAATATAATTACTTTACGATAAAGTCAATTAAAATAAATGTGTTATTTTTGTAAGAAATAATTATAGTTTTCATTTTGCAGTGATTTTTAAACAATTGTTTTTTAAACGATGAATCTTAATTGTTGAAGTGGAAGATTTTATTCTATTTGTTTAAATATTGTTAAATGATTTTTTGTTCTTAGTCATGATTATTATTTTTAAATTGTCAATTTAGAGTCAAGTTAAACGATCCTTGTTAAATGTTACACTAGTTTGATACCGCGTAAATTGTACGCTGAACGTAATTTGTTCATTGGGCGTATCTTCGTACGAAATATCGGCGGCGTTAATTAAGATATATTTTTTAACAATCTTAACATTTTATCTATCCGTCACAGATTTTCATATTTATCGGACCTAGAAATTCGATAAATTGATTTAGTTGGTTTTTTGATGTTTTTCGTATCAAATGTTCGATGGTCTAATCTCAGTTTCTATTTTCGAGAATTTCATATTAATCGATGTTTCACGAAATTTTAAAATTTAATGCTTCATATCAACATTTTCATTTGTACCGAAACATTCTTTTCGTTCTTGATCAATCACAGTGTTAATTTATGTGGTGATAAAAAATCAACTTCGTTCCTAGTAAGTACAAATTTTCAAACAATAATTCTTCGGTTATAATTGTTATTAAAAATTGCATATTTTTAAATTGGTTTTAATATATTAATTTCACAAATATGGACAAAAGATTAGTTCGTACAAATATGAAATCAAATAAAGGTATTTAAAAATCATTAGACGATAAAAAAAGAGAAAAAAAAATTGGTTAAAATGGTGTCTGACTAATGAGACTCAATATCAAAATGAAATTCCATTTCCCCTTCGAGCGTTCATTCATATCTATTGGGCGAACTGAAATAAAACAAAATCGTCCGAAAAGAAATAACGGTCGTTAATCCCCAGCACATCCGATTGGCAGTGTCGACGGCGAATCTGAATGACCGGTATACTCGCGTGCAGCGTGGCGTCCATGTATACACGCGTACCCCGCCACGCTCGTCTATCTTCACCGGCGAATCGACAAAAGTCGAAACCACGGAAGAAGCAGTAGATCGCACGCAGCGTGTCCGCGCGGACTTTGAGCGAGCGAGCTGTGTGCGTGTGCGCGTGCGCATGTGTGAGTTCGTGTCAGAGGCGCGCGCGGCCGATTGTGCGAGTGTTTGGACATTGCGCGCCAAAATTTTTCGCGCCAATTTCGCGGGCGGCTTTGGAGGTACGCCTGCGACACGCCGCATCACCTGCGACCGGCGTGGCAGGTGTTAAGCGCGCCAACCTCTCAACCGATTCGCAAATCGTTCGGCCGCGCGATCGACCCGCCATCTCTAGTTTGGTCGCCCAGTTCACGCACTCCGCCGGCAACAATGATAAGCCCCGCACTTGGATTGCGTGAGATAAGGTTTGATAACGTACTTTTTATTTTCCAAGTTATTGTAATTGTTTTGAGCGTTAACGGCTAATTGGGTTGTGTGTATTGTTCATTGTTGGCGGTCGAGTTGCTGTTTCCACTTGGGATTAAGGTTATCCGCGATGGAAAACACTCGAGAACCAATTGATGTGAGAATTGTAAATACACGATGAGAATCTTGATTGATTGTTGCACTACGTGTGAGACAGTGCCTCGGCTCAGAAAATATCATTCGAACCAGATTGAATGTTTTTCAAAAACATAAGAGGACATTTTTGTTTTGTTTATCTTCTTTTTTTCGGTTGTTCTAGTTTTTTTCTAGTTTTGTATCTTTATTTTCATGAATTTTCTTGTGTTTGTTTTGTTTACTAATAACAATGGTTGGTAACGAATAAAATAATAAACAGATTTGTTGTTGTGATAAATTTTAATTGCCGAATGAGAAAAAAAAACAATAGTTGATTGTTTTGATCAGTTTCTCAGAACTCCGCGAAGGGTTATTTGTGTACTGTGACTTTTTTGTTTGATTTGATTTGATTTTGTTTTGATTCTTCCGCCTCTGTATTATTTGTTGTTGTCATTACATATTTCTATCAAAGTCAATTTTTAAAGAATGTAAACAAAACTGTTTATGCTTTCGTTATTGTAAATTCCTGTTTTTATTTTATTTTGATTTTGATTCTTCCGCCTTTGTATTTTTTTTGTTTTTATTATATTTTTTTTACCTAAGTCAATTTTAAAAAAATGTAAAAAAAAATTGTTTGTACTTTCGTTATGGTAAATTGCTGTTATTCAATTAATGAAAACAAAATTGTTATTTGTTTGATTTATTATTTCAATTCTCGCAAGTTTTATAAACAATCTCAAATCAACGTTAATGTTTTTCCAATTAGACCAAATCTTCCATATTTGTTGAATTTGTTCTGTAAACAAATCTGCCTTTTTTTGTCAAGACTGTTTTCTTCGAGTTGACTAAGTTCGATGATTAAATCATTGTCATTGTTTACATTGTCGATAGTAAAGATCAAATTATTTATCACAAGAGTAACAATTGATCAGAAAAATGTATCAGTAAATCTTCAATTTCTTGTCACGTGCCAAATGTGATTCGAGCTGATGATCAAATTTCATCTATTCAATCGAAAAACACTGCATTAATGTGTCCATCTTAAAACCAATCAACCTTTTTTTATTCTGGTTGTGTATAATTATCACTTTATTGTTTTTTGTATTTTTGTTAATGATGTTGTATATAAACAATTGGTTAATGGTAAACAAAATGAATATTCAGAGATGAAGAACGACCTTAAAAGAAAGTTTAACAAACTAAAATAATAAAATTAAACAAAATTCTTGGAATTGCAATAAACATGATTTTTTATATCTGAATGTGAATAATAAAAAATAGAATAAAAATATGAAGTTGAAGCAAGTTTCAAGAACCGCTACCGGGAACGTTGCGAAACTTTTATGAATCTTTTTATTTTGACTTGAATTACATTGTTTTCATTAATTTTGTAATAAACATTTTTGTTAATTCGTTTTCTGATTTTTTAATTTCAGGTAGATTAATTTATTGACGGTGACAAATAATCTAGTTGGTTTGGAGACTCGAAATAGCTAGAAGATGGAAACTAACGACAAAATCTGTGAAAAAATGGTCAAGAGATAATATCAAAAATGTATACATTGTCAACAGAGCGTCGTGTCAACTTCATAACAACTGAATTTCACGACAAGAGACGACAGTCCCCTTAGCTTCGCAGTGCATGCAAATATTAGTCGTCGCAAATGAAGTTCAAATAACATCGTAGGTGTAAATTCGTGTTATCCTTTAAATCTGACTAATTTTGTAGACAATGCCAACCAGAGTATTGTTTGAACACTCGCGTTTCCCTTATACGCCTTCAAAACATCTCGAGTCACAAATTCTAAGATGCAAAAGACTCGCATAGGAGCAGGAAACATCCGAAGGACAAGAATCGTCACGTGTCGATTTTTAACGAATTGTATACCAACTGTTGAAGATGTTGGCAAATTATTAAAATCATCCTCGACGGATTCAAAAGTATTCAGTTTCTTTTTCGATTCAAAAGTCAGCCTTGAGAGTCTTCAACTCACGGTTCTTCCGTACGTTGACAAGAAGGCTGAAAATTCAAAAGAAAAATAAAAACAACAAAACAAAGTCAAAATTATGATAATTCATTTTTTCATCTGTTACTTTTGTTTGTTTGTTTTTATGTTATTTTTTGTGGTCAATGCATCGAAAAAGAAACAATTTTATGGGATAATTATACTTTATACTGAATTTTGGAGTTGCATTAAAAAAAATCTAATTACTCGGTCAAATTTCAGTTTCTGACTTATGCGCGCACTTACTTTCCACTTTTTGCGATTTATGCCGGGAAGAATTTATGGGCACTTTGTTTTCCAGACTTTAAAAAGAACACAGTAGGAGACCAAAAAATGCATCCCATCAGTTGTGGAAAGTGGATAGAACATTTGCATAATTGATCTATTTTTGGGATAATCGAAATGACAAATATTCCAATAAAATTTCAATGTTGCGAATCTTTGGAATGAATGAATTGGATATTAAAAGTAATTTTATTTCTCGTTAATGGTGATGAGACGAAAATAAAACATCTTGAATGCTTGTTTGTTGTAGGAAAAAAAAAGTCATGCAAAAAGCGTGAAGATCGAAAACAGAAGAAGGTGAGGATGTCGCGCCAACAAAACAATGATGTTTTATGGATTTGCCGAAAAGTTCGATCGGTGCACTTGCACGGGTCAGATTAATCGCACGGTTCTTTCACGTGACTCGATAAAAAAAATGTTATTGATTATGTTAAAGCGACCAGTAGTTCGCCTTGTAGTTAAATTTTAGCCAAAAATTTTTAAAATCGGCTTTACATCTTGTTTGTGTAATTAAGTTTAGAATGATTATTATTCTCAAACTAATTTATAAATGAGTTATAAGAAAACCACAATTACTATCGCACTTTTTTCCCCCTTTTTGTTTTGTTTTTCTGTAAATGTCACAGAAGCAGTAAAATGGCACACATTCCGCACAACCGTGAAAAAAAAATGAGGGAAACCGTTCGAATGTCTCAAGCAAGTCTTCTTTTTCTGCGCAGTTGTAAATTTTGATTTGACATGATAATGTAAAAATTGAAATGCATCCTTGAAGAGCTACTTAACCCTACGAATCACCTTTTACATTTTCTAAAAATAATGACGAAAAAAAAGTCGTTCCAATCGGGAACAAAAAGTGAACTTTTTCTGCCGGCCTGGACGGCGTTTATGCCGTATGCAGAATCTTCCACTTTTTGTCCGCGACTTTACATAACCCAAACAAGAAAACGCTCGGCGACGTCGCAATTGCTAAATTGAGAATTTATTATAAGCAATGTGGAGTGATTTTTTTTGCCCGACCTATTGATTGGAATAAACGTTAGAAAATTTCCATCTTCTCGCATCGAGTTCATTTAATTAATAATTATTGTTTCGAGATAAAAAGCGAAAATGAAATGGCTCTTTTCTTGTTTCAACTCCTTTGCCAAAGAGAATGTACAATTTTTCTATTGCAAAAAATTTGTTTACTCAACTTATAAGTCAAGTTTTTTTTTTTATCGCACTTTTTGTTTTTTACTTTTTGAAATGAAGTTACAGTTCTAAGATAAGATTGATAAGAGCAACGTTTGATATGGTAATAATCTGAATTTTTCTTTTCAGCTGATGTCCCGTTTGCGAAGGCCCGAATATTGATAGCAGGCATGGAGGATCACGAAGCGCCGGCCTCAGCTGAGGAAACTGCCTCGTCGGATGTCGTCAGCCAACCCAAATCTCCAGAAAGTGAGTTCTCGCATTCATGAATTCATCAGTTTTGGAATTTTCGTCATAATGAAACGAGAAGGCGCCTGCTTCAGTTATCGAGTCATCTTTTATAAATATTACAATTTCGGAGATGAAAATGGGATGACTCTTCTACTATATTGTAATTTAAAAGGGTACGATGACTCGTGATGGATATCGCAAGAGAGAAAGACCGAGTGTGATTGGTCGGGCGTCACTAATTGATGTCTCGCGTGCGTACGTGCATGCTTTTATAATTTTGACCACATTTCACACCGGACTTCAAGTCAATTTAATTGGTAATTTAAAATTGCATCTGGAAAAAAAGAAAAGCTGAAGCTAAGATTGCAACACGAAGTGAAATAAAACTGAGTTTGTATTGAATAGGAGAAATCAATTTTGAAATGTTTATGTTTTTCGAGACACGTCAAGATATTCGCTTTTCAATTGACACGCGTTCGGCATAACTCAAGCCTTGCACCGTTCAATTTTCATTATTAATCTCAACCCCGTGATTAAAACAAGCGAAAATGCAAATTGTCAATTACCAACGTGCACAGGTTGTTTTAATCATCAATCTTGCAAACTGTTATTAATATTTGCACCATGTTTATATTTTACGGAAAATATTAATATTGACGTTCGTAAAATGTAATTGAATCGTTACGACGCCGTTTCATAAAGATGGGTCATTTATTGATAATGAGGCGATATCTCAAAGATGATTCACAATTTGAAATTGTTACATGATGCTGAATAAGAAATTCATCCATTTTAATTTCTAGTCGTTCTTCAGAAATTAAACAATCAAACAAATAAATTGAACTCGTTTCAGAATTGTATTCAAATTTTCACACAAACTCATTTCTTTTTGCGAATTATTTTTCACAATTTCAACTCAAACATTACACTTCAAACAAAAATATTAAAAAAAAAACATATTAAAAGGAGGAAGTTTAAAATCATAAAATTGATGTTTGAAAATGAATTTTTTTCAGTTAGAAGATACGTTTTTGTTTTTATCATTCTTTTTTGTAATCTTTTAAATTCGTTGTTGATACTGAATGAAATTTATGTGCAAGTACGAAAGAAAAAAGAAATTACAAAATTGAAATTGTTGTGTATGGCATGGGTATATAAGATTACGGATAACCCCGCGTGGACCCCGAGATTCGTACTCGAAATGGTGAATTGCGGGCTACCTCTTATAACAATCAGATGAGAGCATCAAGGATACGTGAGACCTTGTACGCTTTTTGCGCATGACCCCAACGAATAAATGATGAATCGGCCAAACACACGACTTCGACAGCTGATTAACGATACTGTCATTACTTTTCACATTAAAATAATACAACTCTTGACTCCTATTCAAAACTCGCCTTCATCTCGACACAAAAATTATGCACAGGTGTGCGATATTTCAATGACAAAAAAGAAATTTTCTACCATTTTGAGGATAATTTTCGCATCGCAACTAGATTGTTCTTTTTTGTCCCTGCGGATTGAAAAAAATTTGCACAAAAACAATCGTGACTTGCGCAAATCTGTAACTTTCAAAAAACCATCGTAGATTTTAATTCCACAACATTCATCTCTCCAAAACTGTTCTTTTTTAATATAAAAACACTTTTTCTAGATGTTCTTATAATGTTTTCAAAAAATTTTTATCGGTTTCTTAAATTAGGATGTTTTGATTCAGTTAACTGGGGGGGTATTTTACGATATTTTTTTACAGCAACTTAACGTAGTGGCGTTTGAAAAAACAAAATTTGAGATTTGAAAAACCAGGAATTTTCCTTCACACTTGTAGTTTTTGAATGCAAATCACTTTTGATCAGGTTTTTCATAATTTCATGTCTCGGGATCATTTGCCACTTTTTTTCCTCGTTTACGTGTTGGATATTCTAAATAATATTCATGTTTTCCGCAATGCTCGTACCAAGAATCATGAGTACGCGGTTTTAACGAGCTCGCACCATTTTTAGTCAAGCAATATTATAATTATTCATTTTGTTGTTAATGAGTAACAATCATTTACCATTAAGAGCACGAGCCGAGGAACTCGAAGCGGCGCGTGTCACCCCGTTTCTTTATGTTGTGGTAATGATGTCATTTGAATGTGGAAAACGAGATATTTATTGTCTCTCTGTGTTGATGAAAGCGCACGATCAAAATCCTTAATCGGATACACCATTTATTTTAATTACAATTTTTTTCTCTCCTCTCGATGAAAAAGGCAACCGTAAAAGCTTGACGTTCATTCGGTCGGAGTAAAAAATGAATTGGCCGCCAAATTCAGGGCGGAAGAACGTAACGAAGAAATAATTCTGAAATCAGAGTGTTTTATATGATTGAAACAAATTTGGATCTGAGCTTGAAATTGAGAAATCGTTCCGCTATGAGTGTTTTATGCTTAACATCGACCGACAAAAAAATCGTGCCATTGTAAAAAAGCAAGAAACATTTTTTTGATATTTCTGAAATATTCGCTAAGTGGACATTTTCCCTTGAGCAAATGCAAATACGCTAGGCGAAATTCGAATAAAAAATGCACGTGTTTTGGAGCAAAACGGAATATGATAAAAACACGTCACTGCAGGCAAACTTGGTGGGGGCAAATTTAGTTTCGCAAGATAGGTGTACACGATGTTCCCGCTTGAAAATAACGTCAAGCGCGGCGTGACGACAATACGCAATTCAGTTTATTTGCTTAAATAATATTCCAGCTAGCTACCGTTGGCTGGTCGTGCTTATTTGAGAAAAAAAATATATAAGTACACACAAAATTCAACTTTCTCAGACAAAATTGATCGCATACGATTTGCCGAGCTTTTTAAGTTTTCAAACTTGCGTTAATTTCAATTGGAGAGCCGAGTTTTCGCACCTTCCCAACGTTCACGTTGTTTGTTAATGACATTTTTCAGTGACGTTAATTGATGGTTCAAGTATCGACTAATGTGAGATAATACACACGTCGATGTACTTGTATCTCGCAATTATAAGTGCTATTAATAAACAAATTGACATAATTATTGGTTCAGCGGCATTATTGACGAGGTTTTTCCCTTTACCTACCCACGCGCAAATTCTACGCATATCACCGCGTTATCTGCACAATGCCTTTCAGTGGCTGCTATCTCTGATTCATATGCCATCTTTTTTATGTCGATTTTTTTTGTCGCGCCAACAACCCGACGACACAAAAAATCACAAATGATCATTTATTACACATTATAACCACATGTGGGAAGTTGATCCAAACAAAGAACAATCTTCTTTTTTTCAAATCAAATAATGATAGAGTTCATGTCAAATAAATTTCCTGTCTTGAACTTTATTATAATCTAACAATTTGTTTAATTTCACGTCAACAATTTTCTTCTTCCGAATTTTCAAATTTTGGTTCAACTCTGGAATTGGGAGAGGGTAGTTTTAAAAAATTAAATTCTGAATTTGGTGTCTGAATTGTAACTGGTTTTTAGGATGAAAATTGTGTAAGTCGAGGTGGGCGCTAATCAGTTGCGATTTCTCTTTGGAGCCAGTGAATCAACCATGCAGAAGAAGCGCGCTAATCTTCTAGTGGTGCGTGTGTGATTTGCAGATTTCAGCCGCATTAGTATCAATGAACAGCGCGTTTGAATGAAAAATGTATATTGCACGCTCCAATAAACCGAAAGGTCTTGCCCCGAGTGCGATTACCATGCGTTACCTCGAAGCCGAGTCCCAGCTACCTCAGCGAGTGACACTTTCAACTGGCCTATTACCTCACATATAAAAAAGTTGAAAAATATTCAAGAAAACCATTTTTTTCGTTCACTTTTAACATCAAATATTAGCATACAATTCATTTCAATTTTGATTTTTCTACCATTAATTAATGTTTCTTATTCAAATTTCCCACCTCCAAATTTTAAGTTTGTAATCTTTACTTTTTTGAAATTTTGAATATTAATTTTTGTTTTCAAATTTTCCCATCCAAATTTTAAGTGTAATAATTTTAAAATAAAAAATTTGAATTTAAACAAAAATTCCATCTTTAAATGTATTTTCTAATTATTAATTTTGTTACTCTTAGTTATTGATTAAATTTCCCACCTCCAAATTGTAATTGCGATCATTTTAAAATTAGAATTTTGAATTCAGTCAATAATTCAATTTTTAATGCAATTTTTAATCCAATTATTAATTCAAATTCAAATTTCCCGCCCCTCAAAATTTGAGTATTATTGAAAAAAATTTGCAATCTAAATATTTACATTTCATGAAATTTGTTTGTATTCGCTTTTCAAGGTTGCTTGAGACATCAATTTATGTCAAAAATATAAGTAGAAAAAAAAATTGCTGCAACGATGCTAAGATGATAAAATGAAATGCACCATTTAGATCATATCATGTAAACAAATTATGTTACAATATTGAAGTAAAAATTGCAGCAACACAAGCATCAACATTAATGTCGAATAATCCTTCGTAATCATAATATTTACGATGCGCGAAATGTTGGCGTTACACTACAGCTAGCCATCTATATAGCTCTTTCGTAAACATGTCGGAAACTGAGCGATACAGCGGCCGGAGAAAAACGATGACATATCAGAGCGACGCGACCTTTTGTAACGATTCGATAACTAAAATGTTTATTAATCATAGCATAAATCCGGGTAATTATGAGATATGGTGGCTTCGGTTCGCTTCTCTTTTTTTTTTGCTTCGCAATCTTTCCGTATCGCCGCAATGAATTCCGAGGAAAATTCTATTAAGTGAAAACTTTGTCTTTTTATGTTTCGTTCGTTCGTTCGTTCGCTACCGGCAAGTATGCATGATGATGCAAAATCGTGACTTGTTTCGTTGTTTTGTTTCATTTGTATTTGTATATTTATATCTCACATTTGTCATTTTTGTTTGACAGGAAAGAAATGTTCTGGAAGAAAACGTTCTTTCAGATGTTGCGAAGTAATTTATTTCAAGTTGAAATTGCAGGGTTGAGTTGTATTTTTTATAATAATTTTTTCGAGTTTTTTTCACTTCGGTTTGAGAAAATGAAGAGGAGAACAGAAAGTAAGCGGAAGGTAAAACGCACCGAGCATCACGTGGATAATGCAAGTATCGTGGTGAACGTCCGCCTATCCGAGCCGTTAGTTACTTTGACGGGTTATCAGTTGACCTCTTCAGGACTTACAAGTTTATTATAGTTCGCTTTACCAACACAATGTGTAACCTTCGTTTATTAGACACGCGGACACAACGTGCTCAAAAGCTTCAAAAAAATTTTGAAACCAAAATTCAGCCAGTATTCTAATCCAGCATTAGAATTCTAAAAAATCAATTGAAAGGTAACGTTGAATATTTTAAACCAAAAAACGGTTTGTCATAAAAAATAATATTTAAATATAAATTGAATATAATGGATTAAAAAAAAGATTTTTTTTTCAATGTTATGTTAAATGTTACATGAATTTAAATGTTGTATGAAAAAGTATATGAAAATTTGACTAGTTGTAGAGATACCTCAGATAATAATTTTAATCAATTTTTTTGCAGATTCAAAATTGGGCAGTTTTATAAATTTGGTTCAAAGCAGGAACCACACGATGCATCTAAAAGAACTCCAAAACAAAAATAGTTTGAAAATGTCAGTTTTTCTGACGCAATATGTCACATTAAATTAATTGAAATTTGCGTTTCAGATGCGACGTTCCTATCTAGTTTTGATGAGCGCCTTAATCATCCGAGATTTGTGTTCCTGGTTCATTTGCAATTCGATAAATTCGACTTCATATACTTTTTCATTATCAACCACTCGTCCCAGGACGGATTCGAAAGTGAGAAAGACCGAGGAAACGTCGAACTGGCATAAGAAATTTGCAAAAAATTTCGCGCCCTTGTAACACTTATCTTGGCGCCGAAACGTCAACTTTTTTGCAGATAAACATTTAAAACGAGCTATTATTATCAGTTTAATTTTAAGTCGACAAAAAGTAGTCGTTTAATTCTGCGAGCAAATTTTTGATGGACAAACAGGATTTTTATAAACAAAAACAGGCGAAATTTGAATTCTGTGGAGTCAAAAAATAAGCGCGGGAAATTTGAAATCTAATCTGAACAATTTCACTCAGTCGAAGCGATACCGGGTGGCTGGCGCGAGATATCGATATACCCGCCGCGGCAATTGCATTTAATGAAAATTTCCACACGATTCCGACAATTGATCTAATTGAAATTAAACGCCAATAAAACGATAACCACAACAATAATGTTTATTTCGTGATGTTTCGCTTTGTTTTTGCAGACTTTGATCGACGCTTACAAGTTTTAGTTTCTCTCTCTTTCCCAACTGGTTGACACGTTATTGTGCACGCGGAATGTAGACGAATCCGCATTTCGCAGTTACGTAACTGGTCACTCGTGGCCGCAAATCTCACTCGTTTTCGTATATCACTCGGCGTGGTCCATTTCGGAGCTGAAATTTCGGCTGATATTAACTGTAATCGTCGAGCAAAGTTCTGTTTTTCATCGTCGCTAGTATGTAAGCGACGATAAAATTACTGCAATCTCTGCTGGAGTAAAACTTAACAAATCATTTCGACATTAATTATTAAATATAAACAAAACCTTTAAACGTGACAATGCGAAGATGCAAATAACTTTTTTTTTTTCGCTGAAAACGTTGAAATTGAAATTATGAAAAAATTCAATCTGATGTTCTTTTACGAATAATACAATTTTTTTGTTACATCATATGCAGTGACTCACCGAGTTTATGTACGAAATTCGCGGTGTAATTTTTTTTCGGCTATGAAAAGTTGAATTGAATTAATTGGGTTCTTAAAAAGTACGAAAGAAATAGACTTTTTTTTGTTGGTTCAAGTGAGTGATTGAAAGACATGATATTCTGCGCAAAACTTTTACATAACAGCATCTTGGATATAATTATTATCTCCTGATATAGTAATTAACGAAATGTTACTATCAATTTTTTTTTCAGCAGAAAAGGCTGATTTCGTAATTCGCTCGTCCAAAATTTATTAGCATATCGATGGTCGACTTGTGAATTCGAATTACAACATCGATAAATTGAAATATTTTTTTGTGCAAGGAAATTGATTTGATTTAATGATCCAATTCAACCGAAATGAGACAAAATAAAAAGTGAAACTACGAAATATGTATTTTCTTGATAAAAAGAATTGAAAAATACGAATAATAAGAAAATTCCATAAATTGATAATAGAAATTAATATTATTCAGTTGATCTTATTCATTAAAAAAATTTGATAAATTTAAATTTGTTTTTTAAATAACTAAAAAGTGTAAGGGTTTATGAATACGTATGTTCAGAAAATAAAAAAAAAAAAAAAAACTACAGGTGAAAAAAAAGTAATCAGTTCTTTTTTAAGTTTTATTTAATATATCGTGATATGACATAAGTGTGACTGACACGATGTGTTTATTAATGTCAGATGTTAACAGTATATTCCTTTTAAAAATAAAACACTCAACTTGTAGAGATTAATTTTTATTCGCATTCGAAAATTACAACTTTATTAGATTATTATTTTTGCAATTTTGCAAAAGTGACTTTTCATATTTATTCTCGAGTTTTTCTTATTATGCAAACTCGAAGCTAGTGCTTATTTCTCAATACTTTTCACGGAATCATATTTTCGGAATTACTTCCTTCTAAATCCGTTACGATAAGAAAAAGTCAAAAAATGTTGCCTGTGTTTTTAATAAATCACGTTAACACGTGGGAACTCAAATTAATACTTCATTAAAATTTTCAGAGATAATGCCCGATGTAATATTCCACAAATTAAATTTTACGGTCGTTATTAACGACAAAATGATGATTCATAATTGAAATTCGGAGGTGGCAAATATAGTTTAAAGAGCCGTTAGAGATGCTTCATCAAAGGGTAATTAGAGACTGATGATGATCAAAGATTACGATTCAAAGATCTCTGCTTTTCATCCAAGTTCAATGATTTTGGTCCGAACTCTTTATTAACCTTTGTTAAACCATTCCTAACTTCTAATCTCTACACCAATCTCACGTGCACATTTTTAAAAAGCAATCGAACTTTCAAATTTAATTGCATTAGTTTTGATTGATGTACGCAACAATCAAAAAAACTTAATTTTATACAGTCATGATTACAGGAAAAAAAAGATGACTCACAATGTTGTGAGGTTCTACGGTCCAAAGGTCGCTATAATATTTGGGAAATCATATGAGATCTAGTATTGCTATCCTTCGGTCCAAAGGTCGATAAATAAACCACAAAAAACCTTTAAAGGTCTTTAAGACGTCGCAGGTAGCTGCAGCATTTCCTTCGGTCCAAAGGTTAACAAACAAAAACACCATAAATTTTCATAATTCGTAATTGAATATAAACAAAAACATCCCAAGTTTGCAAAAAACAATTTTATTTTTAAATTTGAGTCTTATCGTCTCAAAATAATTCCAAAATCATTTCAGATACATTGTCTGCTGGTTCCGGTTGATTTCTTCAACTGAACCAACAAATCAATTTAGTCTTCTTTCTGACAAGATAAGTTCCAAAAATCCTCAAATTTGCAACTTATCGGAACGAATGTTAACACTTTCGAACTCCATCTGTAATGTCTAAATTTTAAATGTAATTTTTCTTGGAAGAAAAGTTGGAAAATTATTATTAGAAAAAATACCCATTTTTGTAATGAATAAAATTCCGAACGGGATGTAAGTTTTGGGTGAAATTGGTAGTTTTATGGGAGAATGTCGGGGACACCATAGAGATCCAGGAGAGCGTCTTGTGTCACCCTCCTTATACCGGAGAAGTCGCCGACGATTAGATTATCATTTCCAACTATCCCCACCACAATTCAGCCTTTCAAAACCGAAACTGCTCGAGACGGTCGGTTTAGTATTGATCGTATTGATGGACTAGACGGCACGACGTGAGAGCGACAAAGAAAGAGAGGAAGCGTGCCGCGGGTTTTCCGGTACCGATCGCGATCGATCCAAGTTTAGCATGAAGTCCTCGTTTTTGGCCGCGCGTGTGCAAATTTAATTCAATCCTGCGGCTACCACGGATGGATATTTTGGTTTTGTTATCTTGTGATCAATAAGACCCCCATAAACTGTCACTGTCAATTATGCGATTCGACGATCAACTTTTTACCATGCTCGGTGAGTTTTTTTTTAAACAAACTTTTCTTAATTTCGTATTTAAAAAAATATAAAAATTTTGATAATCTTGGAAACTTGGATATTCTTTTTCAAATTAATTTTTTTAACTTCAACATTATTTTGTTATTGACGAGTTGTCAATCAAAAAATTTATAATACAGAGTTCTTAATAGCAAAAACATGTTTATTTAAATTTCATAACAATTTCAAAACAACATTAACCGTTATACAAAAATATCTACAAGTTTTGATGATATTCAATAAATTGAAGTACGTCTTTTTTTTTGTTATTTCGTTATATAAATCAAATCACATTATCGTTTGACTGAGAAAATATCGAGATAAAAATTTAATCCACATGAAACGTCGGTACTTTTTCACGTGATTCCAGTAGAGTAAGCGTGTGATCAAAATCAAATCTGGTAAATCGAAATTAACATTCGAACTGAATATTGAAAAAAAAGAGGAAACATTAACATAGCTGAAACTTCATTTTAGTAACAAATCAGTTTTTCCAGACGCGCATGTTAAAACGGCGTGCTTTGATTAGCTGTTCTAATTACAATTTTAAAACCGAACTATTTTTAATGCCAGATACGATTATATTTTATTCCATTTTCAATTTATTAAAAAAAACTTGCTTTCCTCCAAGTTAAATTTATATTGTCATTTATCAAATTTTTTGTTCAACAATTTTTCTAAAAATAAATAGTGAAAATCACATCATTAGGATTTAAAAATAAAATAAAAAAAATGATAAACAATGAAAATTTAATTGAATTTATCAGATGAAACTGACGTGAACAACAAAATAGTTGATAATTGTCACATTTGAGATATTTCATCAGTTGAGAAATAGAGTCATCTCAGATAGACATAAATTAATTAATAATTAAAATTATTGTTATCTAACAGTTATAATAGAAAGAAAAATATATTTCATGATGACTTGTGGTTTTGAAAAGCGAGTCATTGTTTTATCGAAAAAAAGTTAGTTGCTTACTGAATAGACATTTATTAATTTGATACAAATTACATTTGTTTCATTTTCCACTGTACGGTTTTAATAACATTTCATGCGTCAATGTTCGGTGACAAAAAAAGCAACGTCCTCCTGACTAATCAAACCGCTTGAACAATAAAAATGCAAAACGTGAATCAAAAGAGAAGATTTATAACATTGTAATGAATTTCGTGTTTATCTCGACTCCAATCGATAAACGACGATCGATTATTTTTTGTTAGATTTGTCAAATTTGATGAACCGAAGATTCATAAAACAATAAGTGACAAGATGTTAATCCGAAATTCTTTTTTTTAGTATTTCTCTCATTCGTTGAATTATAAATTTATTTTCAGTCTTCTTTCATTGTTCCATTCATAGTTCTGTTTCACAAATACACATTTAGATAAACTCCTTGGATTAATTTAAAATGTTTGGAATTCTAATTTGGCGATATTAAACAGTGTTTAAAAGTTATCTAATCTTTTGAATAACATTGAGTACAATTAAACATTTGCGACATTAACGTATTTTTGATTTGGTTCAAACTTAATTTAGATAATCGTGATGTGATATACGATAGACGAAGAAAAAAAAAAAAAAAAAAAAAACGAAGCCAACATTTTGTCACGCCACAAAACCATCGACGAGAATATGATGTGTTTTAAATTTTGATGAAACACAGTTTGTTCTCGTTATGTATACGAAATGAGAGCCAAATTGATAAAACTAGTGAATTGAAAACTAAAACTAATTTTCCACGAGCTGGATTTTCAAAAGTTCCGCGCGGTTTCGGAAATTGAGTAGATTAATCTTTCATCAATCACCTTCATAATTCCGAGCTTAATCACTGCCAAAATGCAGTATCGGAATTGATCTCTTAAGCATGAACAAACTTTTGCACATCACTCTGCGTTATTGTCTGATGTATTCATTTTGATATAACATTTGATATAAATTACACAACTGGCATTTCTTTTTTTCTCTTCAGTTCTTTCTTTTTTCTTTTCATTTTCAACAACCGACTTTTATTTTCACAAAAATGTTTGTTTTTGTGAAAAAAAGTGCAGCACTCAATTTGTCATCAGGCGATTGAATAACGCAGACAGCAGCTCGAGAAATGTCGTGAATCATGTTTGCATTGGACCGCCATTGTCTTCAGACAAGAACAAGAAGCTTGTATTTAACTGTTTATCGTGCAACAGACTGAGTCACTGACTTTGTGACACGCGTATCGCATTTGGCTGCCATGCACTCCTTGTTTGCACCAAACGGCGATTTATTAATTGATCGCTTTGTCCTGACAAGGTTCCACACTCGCGGCCAAGTTGCCTATTTCGACCTTATTTCATTCTATATACATTTTCCAACTTTTTTTATATTCAATTTTTTTTCCCAACTGATATTATTTCCTCGGAATTTTCCACAGACTGGTTGAATATAAAATTCTTCTTTTTTTTCGTTCTATATTTAAAAATCAACAGAGAGATGCTATTTTTAACGTTTACCTTTTAAATAACTTTTAGTCAAATGAATTTTTCAAAGTATTTTTACATGCAATTTTGTGAATGTTTTTGGAAACACATTTTTTATTTAGTCATTTTGAAAGTGCCCCTGTGAATGCAATTTTTGAAATTTAAATTTTGAAATGTAATTTTAAGAATACTTTGTTTTTTTGGGATTTTGAAATTACCGTACAGAACGATTGCAAAAGCAATGTTGAGTTTGAAAGAAACTTCAGTAGGATATTAGCACAAACGACACATCGAATCTATAATAGTACTTTATTGAATCAGGTTGATATATTACAGGCTGTTATTGAAAACTAAACAACTTATGAGAACATAATTTTTATCACGTGTAAGCTCGAAAAGTATAAGTCCATGTTCAGTAGCGTGCACTCAGGCGTAAGCCGCGTTTGACGATAAAGCGGAGTACAATCTTGTGTGTCATACCAACCGCGAGATCTGCCAGCCACTCACAGGTGGAATTCACAATGAAAAAAAAAAAAAAAAAAAAAAAAACCCAACAGTGATTAAAACAGAATAAAAAAAGTCGACCCGTACAAAAACGTTGTTCCATTTATAAATCATTGGTTCAAAAAATTGAACTTTTTTCCGCACCTTTTCCTGATTGGGCGACTTAATTTATGCAAAAAATACGGCTCCGGTATGTGCCGAATTGAAAAAAAAGTTGGTCATCGAGTAACTTCCGAGAAAGAGAGCGACCAGCCGATCGGTCTCTTTCCGAAGACGGTATGTCTCCCCTCCCGTGATATTCCTCGAGACACCAGAGGCAAAATGTGTCTTATTGTCAGTCACGGTCGTGCTCACCTAATAGTTCGAAGTGTAAAAAAATCGTTGACAAAAATGAACGAAAAATTGAGTAAAAAGTTGAGTGAAAAATTGAAAAACAGCTGAGTGAACGAGATGACGAATTCGAGGTTCAAGTTGTGAGATTTGCGGGCGTGTTGTGGGGTGAGGGTCCCGAGAAATTTCTGTGAAATTCGCGGGGTCTTGTGAGTCAGTGAACCTGACAGCGTCCGAGCGTCGAAAATAGACGCTGTCGCGACCTTCGAGCAACAAGTGGCATGTTGCTCTCTAGTTGGAAAAAGGGATCGATCGACTGACCGGTTCGCTTTTTATTTTCACGCGTCGATATGGGTCTCGCAGGTACGTTCGGCAGTCCCTCCCCCTCGGGATTATAACATTGAGTCATATAACTTTTTTAATTCCATTTTATTTTCGTGTCGGTTTTGCAATCTGTACTATGGCTCTCTTCAGTGATTTTTAATTTTGTACTGTCCAGGGGGTCTGTTTTTGTTTTCAATTTTCCCTGCAAATGAAAAATTAAAAACTTAGTTTTTCAATTGAAAAAAAAATATATTTTTGAGATAATATTGTTATTTACCTTATTTGGTTTGTGAATAATTAAGATAACGTGAGAAAAGTATTTTTGAAAAAGATGTTTTGGAAGTAACAAAAAGGGAAAAAATGATATTTCGTATTCGGTTAGCGACCAATTTGAAGATAAGATTGAGAATGTTGTTGTCTCGTTAGCATCAATAATATAATAAAAATCTTAAAATCCGCGATGAAATAGTCGTTCAATGAAAACGCAAAGTTTCTGTTGTCGATATCAACACGCGAAGGCCACATTCCGATTCAATAAGCAAATCAGAACTTTATTGTCCCACTTGAACATAATTTAGAAATTTGAATAAACGTGAAATGAGCGAGCGATTCCGCGTAGGATCCGGGTTTCAATCAAAGGTCCCTCAAGGAGACGAGCTCGGTCCCGAAAAATCGAGTTTGGAAACCTGATCGAAAGGCCTTTTTTGTAAGAAAAAAATCGGGGGAAAAAATGTTCGGCTCATTTCAATATCTTGAGAAATTGATGGTCAAAAAAGATGGAAAAAAGGCGAGATAGGCCATCAAGGCTTTTAAGAACGAGGAAATGAAAAATTTCGAGATAATAAAAAGGCGAGAGCGGGGCTAATAAAAATAGATGGATGAAAAACGACACCCACGATCAATTTTGCAGGAGTTAATGATCGGGCGAGTTGACACCAAAGGCTAGCCGGTATTAGCAAATTTGATTAGTTATTTTGCAAGTCACGCCAATCATCTGAACGGAAGACGCGCGCGAGAATGATTTATCGTTGAAAAGCGCGGTGAATTTTGTACGTTTTTCTTCAGGATGGCCGGGTAATTAACATTCGATCAAAATTCATCGCGACGTACAGCGTCATAACATTTTCGCCACGACACGTTCATTGTTTCCAAACATTCAGCTTGGCTGGCTCTAAAAATTCGATTCAAAACTTACAGTTCCAAAACATGCGATCAAAAACAATTCAAAATTTTTTTTCAATTTTTCATCCTCTTAAAAATATGAAACGGAATAGTTTATTCGAAATTTATCTTTTTTTTCCTATCTCTGAAAAAAAAGAATTTTTTTTTTCAAAACATGATGTATCGATGAATCCATGATTTGCGCACAAGAAGGTATACGGACCACTTCTTTACCTGATGTATTATTTATGAGGCCGCGTTTGAAAAATCCGTCGACGACATTGGAGCCTCTTTTCGCGGATACGTCGGTATATTTGCTTTATATATTTGCGCGTTCATTTGCATAATCAAATGTTTCGAAACCCAGTCGCACGATTCGAGCTATCACGGGCCGATCTCGAGATGTGTGTTTGCACGTGCTTCTCGATAGATTCTAAGATTCTGCAAGGCGTTTAAAGGCAAACAAATTGCTTTTTTTTTGCTCGTGCCAATCCCCGTTTCCATGTGATGGGTTTCGAATTTCCAGTGCACTCGAGATTTCGGTGTCAGTTGCAACCCCCCTTTTTCCTCTTCCAACTTCAAAGTCATTCCAATTTGTTTATACAAAATTTTTCAACTTCAAAATTCATAGTCATGTTAAAAAAAATTCCTTATTCGAAAATTATTAAAATTATTTGTGAATTTTAAGAATTAATTTAAAAAGTTGATTTTAAAAATAAATTTGATAAATTGAAAGTAAAAAATTAATGAGTTTAATGAAGATAATAAAAAAGTTATTGAAGTAGGTATGATAAAAAGTTATTTGAAAAATGAGTTTGAAATCTGTAATATTTTAGCGAGCAATTTGCATTTGCATTGGAAAATGGTTGGTCAAGTTTGAGCACGTCAACAATTCCACTAATTAACGTGAGCGGCTGCGCTTCCTGTGATTGAGTTGGCTGTTTCAAGTTGTTGTCAAGTATCGAACTCCAGTTTTGGGAATAACGCCTTTGCCAGTCGCGCACGCAGCCGCCAAATAGGTACGGCGCTCAGCTAACGATCTAGGCTTCTGCTAATTGCAAAACATTCAACTTCGCTTGAAAAGGCGCATGATGTGAGCCAATTATGCAAACCAACTGTCAAGTCGCGTTTATTTTCGTCAAAAATATCTATTTTTACTCATTCCCATTCTTTTTTTTTATTCAACTTTGAACATCAAAATTCAATCTCAACGTCACCTTATTTTTTTTTTTTTTTTTGTTTTTGTCAACAAATAAACTTGTCTCATTTGCAAGATACATTTCATCCATCTTGTTTATTCATGTTTTTGTTGTTCTTTTTAACTCGGTTATTTCAGCACCGAACAAAGATTTATGACATGCACCTGAAGGAATGTGCAATATGTTTCAATTTTCATAGTTTAGCTCCCCATGATTTTTTGTCTAGATATAAACGGGACTCGTTGATTCTTGACCCCTGATCCGTACATTAAGTACGCAAGGTGGCCTGGTTTTTCCCACATCGGCATCGATTCAGTTATGAAAACCTGTCAGCAATGACTTGACTAATAGTTGGCAAAAAAAAATCAATCGCATGCGCTATAATAATGTATGCTAATTTGCTGGGATTCCTGCAGAAAATATTCCTTGTTGTTGATGAGTCCGAGGTGTTTTCAATAACAAGTATGCATCCAGCCTCGAAAAAGCCAAGTTTCAAGACACCGTCGGAAAAGTCACCGAAAAATGTTGTTTACATGCAATATTGAAAAACGCCGCTCTGAATGTTGAATCAGATGTGACGATTTTTTGACATTCCCATCTGATAAGTTTGCAAACTTGTAATGAAATCTAGTCACACAACTCGTACGAAAATATGTAACCAAACATCTATCAAATACAAATCACGTGCAAAATCCAGTCAGACACATTTTTCAAATATCTCAGTAATTTCATTCTACTTGCCAATTAACATTAATCGGTCGTGTCAATTTGTCAAACTTGAGTTTTTTTTAAATAAAATTGTGTTACCTACTTATAAATATAAATTTTAATTTAAAATAAAACTAAAATAAAAATACTTTTTTAAATAGTAAAATGTGACAAAAAAATATGAACCTTTCATAAGTTCATTCTCGTTGTGAACTATTCGTAAGACATAATCAGCGACGAATTATATATTCGACAGATAAAACTATATCCCACTGAGTGAAATCGACCGTGACACTATGCTAACCATAACGATTGTTATTGTCCTTAAAAATATCCTCCTTTTTTTCTCGAGAAATTATATGCTCACATTAATTGATATGTTTATGTCATCCTCTTACGACCATTTTTAATGACTCTTTTTTTATACTGCTATCAATTTTCAATTGCATATCAACTTAGAAAAAAAATTTTTCCCTCGTGAAGTAAAACCTAAATCAAGTCTCAATTAGAAAATTTAGTTTCAAAACAAGAAAATTTTAATTGAATTTAAATCTATCAACTTTAGATGAAGATTGACACCTTTTTTTTTTTTTTGAAATCAAAAAAGTTGTAATTTTGTTGTCATCGGAGTATATATGAAATTTGAATGTTCAAAATGTAGAGTTTGGAAGTGTTGATTCGAATAAACCGCAAGCGAGGAAGAAACGTTACTTTTCGTAGGCAAAAAACCGGTATTAAATGTGATTTTTGTGTCGCTGAGATTGAGTAATATGAACACAAGTTGACATACAGGTTTCGTAACGTCACCTGAAAAAAAAAGGAAGAAAAACAATGAGGAGTAGGAAAAAAGAAAGAAACGCCTAAGGTTCGACCGAGCCTTGACTCTGAGCACTATTATGTCTTCATAAATTTGCACGCTCATAAAATGATACGCCAGTCAATCTGCATCGCAAAACAGTCGTTTGAAAACGCTTGGCACGAATCTGCTCTGAATTTAAAATTATTGCATTAAAGTGCCATTTCATTTGTTTCCGCCCAAAATTTTGTTACAAAATCTCCAAACTTATTCTTATCTCAACTCCCGTGCTCAATTTCACTTATGGTAATTCAATTTTTTCTTCTCCTTCTTTTTTTCTTCTATTAATTTTGATTTTCTGTTTCAATAATCTTTTTATTCTCACCGTTTTCAATAGTATAAAAAAATTGCAAAAAAAAGTAAAGAAATTTGATCATTTTAAAAAGAATAGTAGAAAATTACATTTTGTTTATGAGAGCTCTGTTTTGTATAAATTTTACATGAAATTCAGTCGGGTGACGTAAACGAATTCAAATGAAGTGGCTTTTGAAAATGTATGCTAGGATCATGACTAAAACTCGTGTGACAGATTTTCTATCGCCGAGTCGAATCCTAGGTTATTATACTTGGCACGAGACAACAACAAAAATAGACTTTGACTTAGATTGCGGTAGGTTTTGTTGCTTGTTGCCGTAGTACAGTTATGTGCTTGTGAATCGCTTAGCGCCGTGTCTGATACGAACGAGACGCAGTCCAAAGTCCATCTCACTGGCGACGTCATTGCGATCGTCCGTAAAATTTCATTCAAATCGGCTTTTCACCAATTTCCAAAACAAACTTTCGTTAGTCACTTCATTTCGGATTCAAAAACCTAATAGTCTGATCGTCAGTCTCCAATCTCCACACTCAGAAAAAAAAAACTCCAATTATTTATCATTACATCTAAAAAATTATTCAAAACGAAAAACTTCAATTTCAGTTCATTATTGCATTCAAATGAATTCTATTTTTAAACAATCAATTATGTTTTTTCTTGTTGCAAAAATGTCACTTTTATAATATCATTTGGAGCTGCATATTTCTAACTCTCTCGCGTTACATAAAAGTTACGTGATTTTGTGAAACGCCATAACGCGAAAAGAAACTAATTATACGTGTACTTAAAATCTACATTGCATTTCAATTCTCATGTACATTTGCCTAATAGCAACATCAGTTTAAAAAATGCGTCATAAAACGGGACATGATAATTGTTCTTATAATTTTTATTGGCAACAAAAAAATGCAATTAAAATAAAAAGAGATGATTCAAGAGTTGCACGAGGGTTGGCAAGTGGTAATTCAATAAATGTCGATTCCCCCTTTTTTCGTTGTTGCCAAAAGAGCGATCCGGGGAGATGTCATTGATGTGTTGCAGTTAAATTGACTTATGAGTGGACGATGCGAGCGGTCGATCGAATCGCGCTCAAAATCATGGCACCCGCGACTCGCCGAGACAACGTAAAAAGCAACAACAAAAGGCGGCGAGAAAAAAGTACCGAGACACAAACAATTGCGAGTATCGCTCGACCTAGTTGCGCGATCATTCCTATAATTCGTGCCACGAATTCCTGCGACTATTTAGTATTCAAGATTCGCGCAAAATTATTACTCATACGCGTGTATTTGCGTTAACCCGCAAATCAGCAGTGTATGTTCCAGCGCAAGAAAGTGCAACGGTTGCACCAACGGCTAAACTGAATTTCAACTATTTTGGAATAGTTTTTTTGATTATTTTTCTACTTCTTGACATATTTTTTTTATTTTAAAACAATGTTTTGATATCCAACTATGATATGGACAAAATCTTATCTTATGCAATTGAATTGGTCTCGTTGGAATAAAATTATTATGTAATTCTATAAGTTGGAACTTGAATACAAAATTGAAAATCAGAACTGTATAAAGTTTTCGATCATTTCTGCTTCTATTTCATCTGTTTAATTAATCAATTATCAAGTACAAGCTGTGAAAGTGATATGCGAAAAATAAACAGATCCAATAAGTGACGCAAAGTTGTACTGTTTAATTTTACCTGGTTATTATTTGCAAAATGTTATTTTGTATTTAAATCTAATTGCATAATAATTGAGTTATTACTGTAGCAGGAAATGATAGGCAAATTGGAAGAAGCTGTTTGATTAGTGGCTGCAATTGTGTCAAAATAAAAATGAATATAAGAACAAAATTCAAACAGATTAACTTTTTTGTTCGCAACTTTTTGTTTCAAGAGAAACTTTTTTTTTCCAAACTGAGAACAATCGATGACTTTGAATGAGAAAAGTTGTTTTAGTCTGAGAAGTTGAAAATAATTTTGTGCTTTTTTCTACTTGCAGATGCGGATTTGAGCATGGGAGTGGGAGGAGCAGGAGGATCGGTTTTGAGTTTACAAGGTTCAGGGGTGAACAATGTGCTTTCCCAACACTGCGCCATTTGTGGCGACCGAGCGACCGGCAAACATTATGGAGCAGCTTCTTGTGACGGTTGCAAGGGTTTCTTCCGAAGATCCGTCCGAAAGAATCATTTGTATACCTGCCGGTAAAAACACAAATATTAAAAAACCAAATCTTAAATTCAACACCAAAATGCCATAAAATGTAAGATTCAAAAAAAGGAAACAGGAAAATCTCAGCTTGAAAAAATGCAACGAAAGTTTTGTGAATGATAAAGTTGCTGATTTGTTATTTCAAACTTCAAATTGAAAAAGTGAATTTACAAAAGAGCAAAGAAGATTTTAAAAAGTTGGAGATATACGAGCTAAGTAACTTCTCTTATCAAACAACTGTTCAGAATAATGGTACATGTGTTGTTACTTGGCAAAAAATTGTTCGTGCCTTTTTTTTACATTCTAACGCAATAATTAGCGATGCTAAAAAGTCCGGCATGAATAATTCAGCTCTTTCAATGAACCAACTTCTTTCGATGACTTTTTGTCGAACGTTATTAATGATGCGCTCGAATGACATTCGAGCACCCGCGTTATCTGCTGTGAGATTATGAAATATCGCACGTAACGTTCGTAATTTGCCTGTGGACAATTGACAATTTAGTGTAAATGCAATTTCTCTTTTGAAACAAGCGTTTTTACTGAAACGCGAAAAATAAGATAAAGGAGTTTCATTTGTAGGTGTGATTTCAGGTTTAGCAGAACGTGCGTCGTAGACAAAGATAAAAGGAACCAATGTCGTTACTGCAGATTAAGAAAATGCTTCAAAGCTGGGATGAAAAAGGAAGGTACAGTATCTTTTGTTTTCTTTTGGTCATTACTTTTAATTTCACTTTTATCATAATTTAATGTGATGTGTGAAAATTAATTTACGTTCCTTTCATTTTCAGCTGTACAAAATGAACGGGACCGGATAAGCTGTCGCCGACCAAGTTATGAGGAGCAGGGCAATAATGGTGGTGGGCTTTCAGTGGTTTCTCTGTTACAGGCTGAAATGCTCAGCAGACAAGTCGGGGCTGCTTTAGAGGTCAGTTTAATTTAACCCTGCAACGCTGAATATTTATATGAAATCTAAGGTTCGTTAAAATGCATGACGAGTAGATGCATAATCAATAACACTTGATTATTCACCGCGGCTGCCATCTTGATTGTCATTTATTTTGGCGTCCCTTAAAAATTGTCCCCGAAACATAAAATGATTGACCTTTCAAAACAGGCGCGCTTGTTATTCCGATTCGAAACTATTCAAGCCCCTTTGTGCAAGCTTCACATTAAGCCGCAAATTTAATTAATGGAATCACGTTCCTTTTTTTTCTTATGAATTTCGAAACTCGAAATTAATCACACTTAAATTAATCGACAGAAGTTTCTGCACGGGTGATTTATTTTTTCGTGACCATTTTCTTTACGGTCAAAAAATCGGCTGATTAATTTTGCGAGCTAATCCACAGATAGTGGGAACTGATATATCACATTTGTAGTAAATTAAAAAAACTGTGACGAAATCAAATATTCCACTCGACCGATCGGTACATGAATTAATTGATCATTGACATTATTTTTCACTTAGTCTTCTTTTTTTCATAATTGCTGAAATTAACTCGAATTGTCTAATGATCCCAATGATCTTTTTTGCTCGAGACCTTATTTTCTTGCACGCACAAAATCGTCAATCCTTGGAACTGACATGATCATACTGACTGAACTTTTTTCTTTCAATTTTGCTTACAGCTTGGCAGCTTGAACACCGAGATCGATTTGAGTACGAAGCAGATAGCAAACATCAACGATGTTTGCGACAGCATGAAACAACAACTATTAATCCTCGTCGAATGGGCCAAGTACATCCCTGCGTTTAGCGAGCTTAGTTTGGACGACCAGGTGGCGTTACTGAGGGCTCACGCTGGGGAGCACCTTCTTCTGGGGGTTGCCAGGCGCAGTATGCACCTAAAAGACGTGCTCCTGCTGGGAAACAACTGCATCATCACCAAAAGCTGTCCTGGTACGAAAAACCTTCCGAACCCATGTCTTAAGCTCTAGGTGGCGCTGTGCATGCTCTCTCTTGATTAACTTTGTCCAAATAACTCTGTCTTGTAATTAAATTCTGATTCTGTAATGAACTAACTGTAATGTCAATACTGTACTACTAATTCTCTAGTTTACAATCAATCTTATTAAATCTCGACGGTCTATTAAAAGAAGCGAAAGTTTGCATAATTCATGCGATATTATATGAGAAATAATCAAGCAGGTCTGATAAATCGGTTATGAGACAAAATGCAAATGAATAGTACGGTTGCGCAAATGTGCCTTTTTATCGGGCTGTTGTGACGGATGATTAAAAGGCAACCGTCAATAGGCATGCAAAAACGGTCGTTAGAAAACGCGTGTACGAGAAAAACTGAGCCTCAAAGTTTTGCCCTTTTTTTGTTCCTTTTCGTGGATCAGAGCTGACTTTTTGTTTTGGGACTCGAGTTTTCGCAACACCTGAGTTATCACGAGAGAGGCAGTTTTATCAAACAGCCGGTGATAACTGTGTCCACAAGGTTGCTGATAGTAGGATACGTCCCGCGCTTATCTACGAAAGTAAATGTGAGGATTTACTGGTTCGCATATCAAACGAAAGCTATCGGCACCATTATTTTTCGACTTGGATTTCATTCTCCTTGGCGAGCTGCTGCCAAAGATTGTGGACGATTACATCGAGCAATTTGAAGTTGAACGAATTTTATTTTTTTATAATCGGCTCGCGGGATTTTGCGATGAAATGAAATAATGTAAAATTTTCAATGCTGCGGTTCAATTATGGCTATCTTGCGATCTAGGACACAACTTAGCAATTGATATAAATTGAACTAATTGTAAGTTTTCAGTGCGGTTCCCGGAGTCGCTTCTTTCCGCTCGTTTAGGCGGCTTCTGGCTTTCACATCAAGATCCTCGCGTTGCATGACTAATCTTAATTTCCGTCTTTTTGCTTCAACTTAATGAACAAGGTCAGGTCAATACAAACTGACCTATCAACAGCCAGCCTTCACCTTTCGGTTTCATAATCTTGCCCTCTCCACGTGAGAGATACCGACTGTCCACATTATGTAAATAACTATATACCAATCTCACGTTGTGGTTGTGTTATGTGCAAAACAAAAAATCTACATCTCCAGTTGATTGGTTGCCTTAAGATAATTGTTATTATAATTCGGCTACTGAAGTTGAATGGAAAAATATGAGAGGCATAAAAAAGAAGTAAATGAGGAAGTTTTTTTTTCGTTGATAATTTTTGATGATAAATTTTAATAGTATACTTTTCGTGTTTAATAAAAGCGGTAGTAAAAAAAGAGAGGTTGCATCTTGCAAGTTCCAAGACAATATCGATGAGAGATTGACGTTACCCAACGCGAGAATATAAAAAAATTGTTTGCGTAATTTATTACACGCGAATTACGTAAGGACGAAAAAAATTAATTCACGCGTGTATTGTGGGGCTATTTATAGAGGTGCGATGCTCGTACGCATAGCTGTTATTAGTTTCGTTTTTTTTTTATTTCTACACGCTTTGATGTTGGTGTCTAAAACAATAACCAATTCAGTGTCTAACTGTAATTATAAGTTTAACTAACAATTAATCAAGATACAAATCTACAAAAACATTTCACTTTGTTTGTTTTTTGTATTACTTTGATTTGCATGAATTAATTTTTCATCTAGTTGAATTGAATCTGTGAAAAAAATTCTCTGTACAATTTCCAATTAAGTGCCAAACCTTTATTATTAAAATGCTAAAACTTTGATTCTATTCTGCAGTTAGTAGTTTCATTGATAACAATGTATTTAGTAGTTAAAAGCTTCTTCTGCCTGAGTTTCCTTTTATCTTTCAAATTGATGAATTTTCATTTCTACTACCAATAGTTATACATTATTTATAGTTTACTCTACACTCCAAAGAAGCAATTGAAGCAAAAGAATATTTTTCAATCGAATTTAAAAGACCAAACACAAAATTCAAACAGAAATTAATTGTGAATTAATCTTGTATTCATTGTATATAATATGTGTTTTCATAATGGGATCATTTTTTGAACAAAAAGAGTACATATGACACTTACGAAGCACCTCAATAATCAAAACCTTGATTGGTATCTGCAATTTTTACATTTTCCAAATCAAACGATGAGTTTGTCCGATGAAGTATAACGAAAAATTGAAAATAGCAGGTACGAATTATTGAGGTCGAAAAATGATCGTGAAAAATAATAATTTTGCACGCATTGGGGTGTAGCTAGTTGACTGAGTCCCGGCATTTATGTGCTGTGACAAAATGAAATTGCATGCTGCGAGGTGTTTGGTGCGATTCTAAAATACTGGTTTGAAATTCGCATCGGGCTCAGTCGTAGTACTTAAGCGAACGGTTTAACCGTGGTTATCAGTAATACCATTGTCCACAGAGGGACGCAACCAGGACCTGGACATCAGTAAGGTTGGCATCCGGGTGATGGACGAACTGGTCAAGCCACTCAACGACGTGCAAATCGACGACACGGAGTTTGCCTGTCTCAAGGCCATCGTCTTCTTTGATCCAAGTATGTATTTCTGATTTCTCATACAAACTCATTCAAATCCAGACTAACATTTTTTATTACTTTTTTATCAGATGCAAAAGGTCTCAGCGAGCCAGCAAGGATCAAACACCTGCGTTCCCAAATTCAGATCAACCTGGAGGACTACATTAGCGATCGACAGTACGACAGCAGAGGGCGTTTTGGTGAGATTCTGTTAACGCTCCCAGCCCTGCAGTCAATCTCGTGGCAGATGATCGAACAGATCCAGTTCGTCCGCCTGTTTGGTGTTGCCCACATAGACAATCTCCTGCAGGAAATGCTGCTCGGTGGGGCAAATGCTGAACTGAACGGTTCGACCACGCCGGTCCCGATACCCAACGCACCAGGAAGTTACGTCAGCAGTAACGAGAGTCCCAGCAGTCCCCTGACGCCGGCGAATCAAGCCCCGCTGAGCCCGCAGGACCAGCTCCTGGCGGCGAACAGCCCAGTTATGATCCTTCGGGACCTCACTCCAATTTCGACTGCGGAGGACGTTACGTCCACTGTACCGAGCTTTCGGTTGTTTAAGCAAGAACCGAGTCTAGAAACGGAATCGACCTTCTGACTAGACAGAACCTTGCCGTTTCTAATGCCAGAGATCAGTCATTAGAGTAACGGCGCGGATCGCTGTTTTGTCCTGGTTTGTTTCTCCCGTGCCATATGCGCTGCTTCATCACCAAGTTTCATCGACCAGTTTGCATCGAGTTAGTTCTCATCCTTCGTTCATTTTTTCATTTCATATTTCATGTACGATTCATGCAGTGTCATTTTGCGAATTGATTCTATCGATCGCTCTTAAATCTCGACAGTGAAATTGAAACTGGCACAAAGAGGCGTGCTCCTCTTTGGCTCTTCCCAAAGTGTTTTTGATACACAATTGTTATCGGAGCTGCTCCGAAATGGCTCGGTAAATGAAAACAAATTTTAATACTTTCGTTGTTTTTCTGTTTTTTTTTCCTATTTTACTCGTTGACTTTTTATAGTACAAATTTGTGGCAGCTGATCGAACTGATGCCAAAAAAATGCAACGTTGTTATTGATTAATATATACGTTTTGTTGTTTCATTTACTGAGCTTCGTCAGTTAGAAATGTTCCTTCAATGGTGCCTTTGATAAATGTTTTGTTACAACGAATAATGTCGAATTGTCAAGTTCAATTGGACGTTAGAATAACTTTTTAATTGATAAGATTCGAGTTTTTATTGAAAAAGAATGTACAGATGAAATTGCGCAAGTAAAACAATTAACTTGCAATTTTAAAAGAATTAAAAGTTGATTGTTTTACTTTATTGCACGGTTTATAAAAACTTAACAAAGTTTGACTTCATTTTCTGCACCTCATGCGAAAGTTTTGAGTCAACTTTTTGATACATTATAAAATGTTAATATTTTTGTTATTTGATAAATGACAAACAATTTGTTTTTATGTCAATGACAAACGATGGTTACTTTGCAAAACTCGAAACTAAACTCAAATATGAATTCATATTTTAACACATTTTTCTAGTTGTGCTAAACATTTTTTTTATTGCTCAATCAGTTGCTCAATAATACATACAAAAGTATGTTCGCCTTGTGCAAAAAATAAGAAACGTTTATATAAAATAAAAAAATATAAAAATACAAAAAAATGGAAAAGAAAGTGAATTGAAATTGAAGCGATGGAAAGATTGCTTTACAACCTGTAAATGTTATGGGTTTCGTTTGCGTTTCACAGCGAGGCATTTTGTTAGGATAAGAAAATATAAGTAGAGTCCTCTTTTACAGTCTCGGCGATGTCTCGATGATAATTTTTGTTTTTATAGTTTGAATTGAATTTATGAATGAATAAAACTGAGTATGAATCATTGTAAAGATGAAAACGCTAATTCTAAGCAGTTTCGCGACGACATTCCGTAGAATAATTGCGCGAACAAATTCATCAAAACTGCATTTTTGCATGAAAAAAAAATCTTTTTGTAACATTGACTATTTTGTTGGACACATTTTTTTTAATTATCAGATTCATTGTAAAATGAATACTATCATGCAATCACCATCTCTATAATATAAATAATATCAAAACAATTTTTGATAAGACACGTTAAATTAACGATGACTTTCATTATAGAAATAAATATATTTAATAAGTAGCGTGAAATTTATCAGCTTGAAAAGAGGTCGAGTATTATAATCAAAGCAACGTTTTTTGCGCGATAATTTAGCGTAAATACGATAAGTCGATCGCATAAATAACAACATAATTGGTATGCATTATTCTTAACACTATAATTCTTGAAAAAAAGTATCCCGTCTGTTTTTTTATCATCTAACAGTTTTCAATATGAAAAATTCTCAAAATATCCCAACAATTTGTGATGAAGTATTTTGTTTAATTTTATTTAAGTTATCGCCAAACTTCATTCACATTTTGTTTGTTTTTCAAAAAAAATTTTTCAAAAACCGTTTTGCCTCGCGGTAAATTCATTTTTTCAACTTGAAAATCGATGACGAATGAAAGAGTTCATTGCAATTATTTTGCATTAATATTTTTACAGTCATGATTCAATTTGGATAATGATTTCGATCAAACTGATGAGATATCTATTTCAAATGACAGAAACATTACACATTGCAATGCAATTAAGTGGAGTAGCACGGTCATAAAAGTGCATTATGGCGCTTTAATTAAAAACTGGTGCCAAATCGTTTTCACCCTGACAAAGATTTAAATACAATTAAATCTCACTGAGCCGAAAAATGATACCATTATAAGACGTATGTTAAGTGTTAACAATTATATTACAAAAAAAAACAGGAAATGGAAATGATCGAACACCTGTTGATATAAAAATGAGGAAACGATTCGAAGCAATTCCTTTTCCTTGTTCGTTAAGCTACCGGCCGGACAAAAGCAATAATATAAGTAAGAAAGATATTTTTAATGTTACATTTCATATATCAGCGTTACCATGAAATATCATTAATATATTTTATACGGATGGATTGCAAATAGCAAATACAAACGCGTGGATAAGGTCAAAGTGTATATTCGCCAAAAGGAGAAATAATCAAAAAGTCTTCTATTACTCTATTCAATTGTTAAGCGTAATTTATCGATTATCATTGTTACTAGCATATGTAACTATACAATACTTTTATACGTGCAGGCACTTTTAGACGTTATCAAATTTGTTAAGTCTGTCCGCGACCTGACAGTGTCAAAATCGTCGGAAAGCAAGTCTATTTTGTAGATCAACGATTAGCTCTAAGTTTGTTTTTCGATTTAAGATTACGATTGTTCAAGTCACTATTCCTCCTTTTCTTCCTTTTCTTCCAGCTTCCCGCGATGTTGTCATTGCAAAAACCATTACAACGAGTCTGCTTTATCAGTCTTCCTCTTATCTCGTCCTCCTCAGTTTCATCTTCTCATCACAATTCCTTAACATCATCCTCATCCAATGTGATACGATACAAACTGCTCAATCACCTCGAGGAAAAGAAACAAAATGTTTATAAAAATTGTCTAAAGGCGCTTCTCGTACCGATTGCGCAATTTTTATTATTATATTGCTCATCATTTGTCTTAACGGTTGGCGATCGTGCAAAAAAAATCCTACGTCTAAATACGACTCTCGTTTGTAAGATTGATGATTTCAATAAAATCTGTATTTTCGTATACTAGCTCTTAAGTTTTCTCGCAAAATATAAAACACGTGAACCTTTCAATTGGCCATTCTCTTTGTTTCATTTATTTACAATTTTTTACATCGTTTTCTGAATCAGAATTTCCGCTCAATCCAACTCCATTTCCTGTCGTTTCCGTTTTTTCAGGTTTATGTTGGTGATAACATTCGCCGTCTCCAGCTTCTTGGTTCCTTTCTCGATCCAGTTGATCAACTCCTTGTAGTATTTTGTACCAGTCTTAAACAACTCTCGTTCCAGGGCAGGTAACTGGGTTGGAATCATGCAATCAGTCATGGGATTCAGGGCATGATCCATGATTAATCGATAGCGATTTTTAAAAGTCTAAAAAAATGTGCATCATTTATAGTACATGCATCAGAATCATATCTTCAGTTTCATCGTTTATTTTTTTGCATTCTAAAATACCTGTAACAAACTATCAATCACAAGTTGTTTTTCCATGTTGGGTAGTTGGACTATTTGTAACCCAAACTCGTAATAATATTGGTTCCATTTGCTCAATACGACACAGGACGAATCTGCTTTTAATATGTCCCTAAAAAATATAATCAATTATTTAAGTTTAATGGAGAATCATTTTTTATTAGTTTTTTTAAATAGAAATAGAGATAGGACGTTACCTCCAATGTTGTTTGTAAATTTTTGACAATTCACATCTCATTGGAGCGGCTAATGATGGGTTTCGTGTTACCATCATGCCTTTTACAATCCATAAGGGAAGCTCTAATTTGCTTCCTGCTTTCAAGTCATCACTATCAGAGGAAACATCCAGGAAACCTAAAATTAATAAAAATCGTAACATTTAACAAACACACGTTCACACAACAATCAGAATAACAATGAGTTTTATAAAGAATAATTCAAATCAAAGTTGTTATTATTACCAATTTTTTTTTTTAAGTTTTCGTATTATTATAGATTAAGAAATGGGGATAAATAAAACAAACTCGTTCGTTAATAAATAAATTTGCACTTAAATTACTTACCTAACTTTGGAATATCCTGTTCAATTCTACAAAGTACTCTTTCCTCGCTTGCAGCAATGTCAATAGTAGAAAAATAATTCGGTTGATAACTGTGATTAAAGGACATTTTCAATGACCGTTTTATAAATTAAACTTATCTAAAATATAAATTAAAATTAGTTAAACTCTTTGAGAATCATCAAAAGTTTGTCCCCGCCGAAAGTTGTGATTCTTCCAACTGACAACTGGCTTTGTTTACATTTAGTTCCGAAGGTGGCGCTAGTGTACGGGCTGATATAAATTTACGCGCAAAATTCAAATCAAACTATTTTTTAAAAAAACACTTTAAATGATATCTTACATTTACATTCGTATTCTAAAGATTACCAGTATAATTCCAGTAACTTTTTAAATGCAATAATTGATTATTTTATTGGAAAATTTTAAACGAATGAAATGTTAGGAAACTTTTTCAATAGTGATCTGATATAAAAGACATTCAATCTTTTCAATAAAAACTGATTTAATTAAAAAGTAATACTATACCATGAAAAACGGTTATATTCATATTCACATCGTTATATAATATTTTTTGAAAAATTATATTTGTGCTCCGGTTTTTTTTTTATCTAAAATCGATAGTCCAAAAATTAGGTCACTCCGTCTAAAAGCTAAGTATAAAACATTTATTGCTATTCAGCAGTCAGAATGTTGTCCGTTACATTTACTGAAAAAAAAAAAAAATACTCTTCTTGAATACATATTTCATGACGTATTAAATACGAAAGCAAGCCATTCAGCTCAACTGTTGCCTCGAAACGATTATCTCCACTTTCATTTAACCACGCACCGCGATTTATATTGGAAAAATTGTAAATCGAAAAATTGAGAACTCAAAATAAGTGACATTGTTATCAGTTCCAAACAGTCTCATCTTGAAGACATATTAAAATATGCGTCACAATCGATTCGGGATCAAATTCAAAAGGAAACGTTGCATTTTGTAATATTAGTTTATTTCGACATTTTAAGACGTATGGACAATTATTACATAATAATTTTATATGAAGATTTGTTCTGATGGTGATTTGTAAAGTCCTACTTAATGACGCCCCCTTCCCCCCTTATATTATCCTTTTATAAGAATCGTCTTACACAACACTCTTCCACAAAAAACCAATAATCATTAAACTATGAATGAATTATGAAATATGCGTGCTCTCGTTTATTAATCTTCAATTAAACATTATTTCTTTGTTTTTTTTTCATCTCGTATTGTTTTTTTTTTCATCGTCATCTTCCTGTTTGAAACCGTTATCATTATATATAATCGTTATATTACCAGTAATTATATTATAATTATGATATAACGCTATATTTAATTTTTTTCCCTTTGCTTAATAGTTTATTAATTCATTCATAATGATAGAAAGTACATTACAATGCAGTGTATAGCGAGTAGGACTTGTTACGTTCATTCTCATACGAACGCCGCGTCGCAGGACACGAAGTCCTCGACGGAGTTCGCGTTTATCATTATTATTAATTTCATTTTTTTTGTATTTTTTGCATCTTTTTTGCTTTCACTTTATATTTGTATTTATATTCATATTTATATATATGCCTGAAAATTCGTCGAAACTTGATTTCTGACGACGACACCCTGGCCGACGGAAAATCCACCGAAGCCCGTTCGGTGTGACGAGCGAACGGGACTATCACGAGTCTCGAGGGCATTGTGATCCGGTCCGATGAATTTTGCTGAACACAGGGCTATTTCACACCCTCATTTGCATCTCAGCCCGACTCGCCCTTCCCGTTATTTTATTTCCTTTTTTTTTTCGTATTATTACTTTTGTATTCGGCAACTTTTTTTTCTTCCTCTTCGTGATATTACTATACGTTAACATAAAAACGGTATAAAAGCACAAATTCGTATCTCGTCACACTCTAAAAGCTGCCCACCAGCAGGACTAACGCTTTTCTCCCTCGGTCCCAATTTCAAACTTAGTACATCATTTTTTTTCCTACCATCAATTTTAAAGGTATCTTTTTTGGTTTCCGTTTTTGGTCGTCCACTATACGGTTTCGTTTAGTTTACAATTCTGGAAGTACCGATTCGCTGAACAGAAAAGAGACTCGGCGAAATCAACAGATCGAAGGCATGTGCCTGAAACGAAACTTGGTTTGACTGTTTGTTTGTTGTTGCTGTTCTTTTTTTTCACAGATCGACTGTTATGATGATCAGTTTGAGTTAAAAAGCTATCTGTTCTTACAGTTTATCTAAGATATGTCTCATAAATGAGCAATCGCTTGGAATCGTGAAGGAATGAAAGAAACATCGTTAAAGGTTGCTTTTATTTATTCTTCGTCTATTCAATGAGAGACTTGTTTCATTTTTCAAACTGAAGATTTGATTTCAGGCACAAACCACGCGTTTGGTGTACGTCACAATCACTAATGACATTTAATCGGTAACAATCATCGGTTCTCGTTTCGCTTTCCAAGACGTGTCTTAAAACTCGCAACGAGATCACGACGGCGCGCAATGACAGAAGAAGCATACAAAAAACGGCGGCGCAGCGTCGACTTGTGTGTGTTTTGTGCGCGCGTGCACTTTGTTCGCTGAATCCAATCATCTTTTGTCTTCGATTAGTATATCCACGTTGATAAAGTTGTGCGCAAACGCAATCGGGGGAGGTGTAATCAAATCGGGATGCGCGCCCTCCTGTCGACTATATGACTAGAAACACGTTATACGTATGACTTAGATGTAAACTTGGTAATATTTATATAGAATAATTTTTCTACAAACGCTCACTTTGCTCCGCACAAATGTGTTTGATCCCTCTTAATCATAATATGGCAACCAATATCGCGATAATACTATTAAGTAATTCAGTAATAAACCTAAAAACCCGAAAAGGAAACGCTCTGCTTGATGTTCCGTAATTCAAAAGTCCCCTCGAGCCGGTTTTTATCGTCTGACGATGAAACTCAGAATGAAAACTTTTGCCCATTCGGAGTTTCATCTATCAAAACGAACGACAACGTTCGATCAGTGGGTCCCGTACGACTCTTGAGTTTGCCTCGCATAATATTTCTGTCCTTTCGTTATTATCACAGGGTCTACCGTAAAGAGACGTTAGAGAAAGACGTTGCTTCACAACTTGATCTTCTGTCTGCTTGTTAGAGAGTGATTGTCCGACAAAGTTGCACGATTCGACAGTGATGGTTGCGCTTAATCGAACGGGTACATGGTTTTCATTTTTTTTGTCTTTTTTTTTTGTTTTTCAATATTTTTACATACGCTTGTGTGTGTATATATAGTTATGTATATATTTATATTTATATATATTCATTTTATATGTATATAAATCGTTTCGTGAAGGAGATGAAAGCTATTAGCGACCAACGAAAGGGTTCTCTTGTTTTTTTTTATTGTTGAATCGGCTCGCGCCGCGTCCTCGCACTCGCAAAGCTTGACGGGACTGAAAACTGGGCCCCTTGTATCGTTGGGTGCGTCGTCAAGAATCGTACAAAAAGTAGAAAAGTGTTTGTTCGCTCATGCTGTGTCGATTGGTCCATCTCTTTTCTCTCGGCCTTTGCGAGTGACGGAGGATGGCGCTCGCAAAAGTGTGGGAACGCAAAAACGAGCACTTAGGTGTGGCGAGGATGAATCCTTAAAAATGTTTACACGTCTATCCGAGATTACGTCTAGGTTTTTTTTTATTTATTTATTTTTTTTTTTTTGAAATTGCTGGCTTCGTTTACAGTTGATTACATCGTATCCACTGATCGCATCGATTCCACGTTTACCCCCTTAACAATCAGCTGAGTTAGCAACTATGCAATGATGATTCGTTTTACAAATTCTCGCGTTATGGCTAAGTAATAAACTCGAGAATACGATGAAACAGTCGTGGTTTTATAAAACGCCATGGCCCGGTACATCCAGGTTTTCTTTTATTCCATTTTTTTTTGGTTTATTTTATCCATTATTTTATTCATTTATTATATTATAATTTTTGGTTAGCTTTTGTTTGTTTTGTTTTTTGGTTTTGTGTTAGGTGTGTGTTTTCTGATTTTCGTCTGCTTTGCTTCCATGATGGCTCTAAGGTAAAGAGAGGTCTGGGATACTTTGCTTTCGCACTTTGTATTTCGTTTAATGCATACTGTTTTCAAGTTTGATAAGGTGAAGATACAAGTTTGGAGGTAGAAGTTGAGGATCCTGGAAGAAGTTCGAGTTCCCGATACGAAACGCGCTTTGGCTGAGCGGAGTCTTCTTGCCAGGATCACGAGACATCTCGTTAGCGTAACATTAAATACCAATTCAAGTTTCGAACACGCGATATCCAAAGAACACAAATCCCCTTACTTGTACAGTCATGTAAACTAAAGGGATAATAAACAGTCAGTTACGACGCTACGCAAGTAATAAATAATATAAATATAAGAATCCCACGAATACCACAATTAAAAGTCAATGAAAATCATTATATATTTTTTTTGGTTCTTTCTTTCTTTCTTGTACACGCTCTTGCTTTCACATTGAAAAAAACGACTCAGAATCACTGGTTTCACAAGCAACAAACGATAAATCCTAAAAACATAGTCTAGAATGATAGAACAGATCTACGGCCAGGTCGAATCGTTCGCATCTACGTCAACTGGCAGTCGCGACAATGCGGCTTTTGCGGCGGGTCGAAACCCACCGGCGTTTCTAAATCAATTACAAACAGTGCAGCGAAGGCTTCGCAGCTTCGCGACTAGAGATTTGTCTTTTAATTATCCGCATACCTCGAGTGAATCATCTGCGGTTGGCACCTATCTTAGTTTTTTTGGTTTCATTTGACTTGGATTGGCTCGGGCCATTGCACCCAAGGCAGCGCCCCCTGTCCGACATTGTCACACGAATTGCACAGTGTAAAGGGGGAAACTGGAAAAAAGTGCTCCGGAGGGGCAACACTTGGTGGCGTTAAAAGTACTACATCGAGTTGTTTATGTTTCTGAGAATATACGAGAAGCAAAGGAACCAGAACTTGAAGAACGTGCGAGGGGGACAGGTGGCGCCGTCAGGGTCGTGCCCAGTTGACGAGGATTCGTTCATGACCTTTTCCTTATCTCTGTAGTACTCTGTTTTGTTCGCTTAATCTTAGATTGTTGGTTCAGTGGCTCTCTCGAGGGTAGTAAGCGTTTGCTAGTTATCACCGGTTGGCCGGTGGCACCAGTCCGCCGGCCGTCCCGCGAAACACGAACCATCGCACTGGTCGTCGTCGTCATCCAGCGCCCTGAGACTGTGACCCTGAACAAGCAGAGTGCAACCGACACGGGCCTCAGACTCGGATGAACGTCGCTCGTCCGGCAGCGTCTCCGTTCACCGCGATGATCATTGTACGTGTAATTAACCTAATAGAGACCGCAGCCGCGCAGGTTGTTCGCGATGATCACGTCTGTGACTGCGTCGAACACGAATTGTATATTGTTTGTGTCGGTGGCGCAGGTCATGTGGCAGTATATCTCCTTCGTAGTCGACTTGTTTTTCGCCTCGAACTGCGCTTGGATGTAGGCGGCCGCTTCACCGTACTCCTGGGCACCTGAAATTTCACAAATATTATTGATATTAACATTCAAACATTATGGTGAAACATAAAAATCAGAAAAGCAATCAGAACTTGTAATTTTTAATTATAAATCTACTAATACGAACACATCTATAGCCAAAAGTTTTTAAACATTTGATTATTTCTAAGCTAAGATATTCAATTTAGAAATTAGGTAAAATTATATATATATGTGTATATACAGGATGTAACGGGAGTATATGATGGCGTGGCATGTACTGATTCTACGAGAAATTGTAAAGAAACTTAAACTTATTGTAAACAATACTTTTTGTATTGTTTCGAGAATTGAAATTTTGTACACTTGTAGGTCATGATCAGATCTGCTCTGAGAAAAATTGGCAGGGCTGCAAAATCGACTCAA
>JAAMPD010000501.1:48806-59858 GCA_025266255.1 Trissolcus basalis | reverse complement strand
GTTGTTCTGTTATTGCCCTCATTTAAAGAATTTAACCGTAATTTTTATTAGTATTTTTTTCTCAGTGTGGGGTAACGAATTTCAGAACTTTTTGTGCCTGAATCATTATTTGCAAGAAAAAGTAAAATTATGCTAGCGTACAAGACAAAATGGTGGCAGGGGTAGCCAGTTCAAATTTTAAAATAACGGTTTTCCGACTTTGATTCTTTCTTATTAAAAATTCGATTGTTGTTTGTAACAAACGAAGGTCAAAGGGTCACAAACACTGTTTTGTCTTAGAAATAAAACATCAGATAATTTTTAAATTTTGAAAAAACCGTCCGATCGTCCAACCTTGACTTTACCTTTGCCTATTTTCCAAACAACCCAACTTTTCATATCATTTGAACCAAACTAATGTGGTAAATTTGGTAACTGGGTGATACGAAGGGTGGGGCACGTTTTTTGGAACAGTTTTTGAGTCAGTCGTTACCAGAATTGTAATCCGTCGCGATCGTATTTTTATGATTGAATAAACTGACCCTAGACAATAAACGAGTATTCAATTAAATCAGAGGACTTTGTTTTGACGATTATTTGACGACCCTGCGAATAAAAACCCACACTAATGAATCACAAATGATCAATTCAAAGTTCAATTTTTTATTCAACGTTATCAAATCAGTTTCAAATAATTCTCTATGACTCGGCGCGTTTCCAATGACGTCACAGAGACGCGCAGGCGTTATGCATTCTCGAGTTTGATTCTGCGCATCAGCGCCAACCCTCTGGCATTCCAATTCTATAATTGTAACATAAATCAGCGGGACGAAAATCGTTCATTTAGTTAATTCGCAGTGTTTTTAACCGTCCCGAACATGTTTGCCGCAAGGAGCATCGTTAAACTGGCATCGCCAGGGTTGCGACAAGTTGTGCCATCGCGCCAAGCTCATGAGTATTATAACATGGTTGTGTCACCACCACAGACCAAAATCTCCACTGTGGTAAGTCGATACTATGACAATTTGGTTATTACATAACAATCTCACGCGCGTGTGTAACTTTTTGAAATATATTTTTATATATTTTTTAATATTTCTTCTTGTTGCAAACAGAAACTGATTTTAATGTTTCAATTTTATTGTTAGTTGAGTTTTAGTACTCCAATAATGTTGCCAAGTATTGAGTAATAATTTTAAATTGTTTGTTTTTTTTTAGGAAAAGGCACTCATCCACGTGGTTGTTTTTGTCTCAGTTTTTGGACCTGGACTCTACATGACTTCTAGATATAAGGCTAACAGAGAATCTAAGTAATTGTTGGAAAGTCGTTGGTGCAAAAGTAGTCTGTTAAAAATGAATTTTCAAAGAAGAGAGTGTTGTTACCGGAGGAAAAATATTTTATAAAAATGTGGTTTCAAACATACAAGCTGACGTTAAGTGCATGACATTGTTGTTAGTTGAGATCAATGTTGTTGAAAAAAAAAAAGATTTAAATGAATGTTCTGTAAATAAAGAATAAAGAAGAGAAACGGTAGAAAAAAGTTGTATTTTTTACTGGCGAGAGGACGACCATTTTTTGAAATTAAGTTTATTGATTTTTTACAGGGGTTTTTGAGTTTGATTGAATAATTTTATTTGAAAAAATACAAGTTTTTGTATTCGTCGAAATGGGGATGTTTGGTGTAAAAAACTTTTGCACGTGCAAACAAATTGGATTTTATTTTAAAATCTGACAATGTCGCTGCATTAGTACTTTTCTATGTTAACGAATATTTTTTTATAAATAACAACTTTAGAACAAAGTTACATGGTATTCGAATTTTTGCAAACGTTGTTCGACTGTAACAGTTATGGGTGGATGCAAATCCAATTGTTCCTTTTAAATCTTTTTCATTATGAAAAGAAACTTTCTTTGCGAAAAAACTTTTGGTTTCCAACTAAATAATAACAATGATTGGTTTATCGAGTTTTAATTGAAAAACGGTAACCTAGCACTGATCGCGAGAAAAGTTTTTTTTGTAATTTATTTTGGCATTTTGTTTTTGGTCTAATAACGGCAAAACCACGGACGACGAAATATAAAAATGAATATTTCGTTTCACTCTATTTGAAGAGATAAAAGCACGTAGTGCAGTGTAGAATACGTTGTGTGCAGATTTATTGAAAGCTTTTATTTATATCGAGTCACTTTTACAATTTACACTTTTATTTAATTTTAATGATATGGTATATAGAGCTATTAATCCTTCGATTTTTTACGTTCCTTTTAGTACTGTCGTTTTCGTGAAAAACAAGTTGAAAGTTTTTTTTATTCACTGAAAAATCAAGTATGCTCGTTAGTAATTTATGTAATCATTTTGTTCATTTTAATGATTCTTGTCGTGAAAAAACAAGCTGACAAATTTTTTCCTTATTATTTTTGAAATTGTTGACATAAGCCAAATTATTATAGCGAATAATTTTAAGATTCAGGATATTCAATTTTGCATTTTCATCATCCAATAGTTGTGTTGATTAACAAAATAGCGTTAGTTATTTTAACTCTTGTTGGAACTAATTTATTATGTTGAAGATGAATTTGTCGAAACTGTAAAATTAAATACGTTGAAAAATTATTTAGTTCTCTAAAAGTAACAAATTGTAATTTGTTGTAAACAAAATTTTCTAAATTTTGTATGGGGTACCCCCCCATCCCTCCTCACATGGACAGAAAAATATGTCTCAAAATATATTTTAAATATATATTTTTAAATATACTATGTAAAAAAATTATATTTAATTTTTATAAGATCTTGCCGGTTTATATATACAAAATCTAAAACGGTTTCTGTACGAAATATCTAAATTTTTGTTCCATTAATATAATATTTATTTTAAATACAATTGAAACTATATTTCTGTCCACCCCCACCTTTGTTTTTAAAGAGGAATCACCACAAAACATAATGTTCCAATTTGTAATTTCCAAAACCCAATAATAATTGTTTCACCACGCAAAATAATTTAAAGCAATTTGATACTTCTCAGAATCTTGTGATTATTTTATATCAAATAATAAAAACAAATAGTTGTGCTCCCTGACCTCCACATGTCATTGTAAATTTCATTATTAGTCATTGTTTTGTTTCATTACCCAAAATAGCGTAGGGCAATTTGATACTTCTCAGAATGTTGTCATCAATATTTTATATTCAAAAAATCAAAATCACTTTTACAACTGTTTAACCAATTCTTGGTATCAGAGGGAATCCGGGCCCTGGACGTCATACATGAATTTTTAGCAGGACATAGTTTATACATATATTAGTATTAGTTTAACAATGATTTTTTTATTTCAACCACTGGCGATCCAGTTTGAAAAACGTATTTTGTCTAAATTTCATTATTATTTATAGTAAAAATGTAACAATTTTTTCTTTTTTATTCAATTTCAATACTTTTTCTACATTAATTTGTCATGAAAAAATGCATTTGTTAGAATGCATTAGTTTAGACTAATAATAACATATAACATGTAACTTTGTTTCTACCTGTAAAAATCAATCTTCATTTTTGTCACCTTCCTTCACAAAGGAACTTCTATATATATTTCATATATTAACAAATAATTCTCTCAAAGACTTAGTACTCTATTACCGTAACAAAATTACCTTGCAAAGATAAAAAAATGGGGCTTCCCTGTGCGGTTCCATGTTTTCCCACATATTGTGATAAAATTAAGACATCAATTCCTTGACTGAATCTTTTCTCTAAAAACACTTCTGATATCATTGATACATATATATTGGACACATTACATGACGAAAAATAAACTAGAACACTTTTTCCAAGTGGTCGGCCAAGGGAGATTATTTTATATTAAACAAAACTAAATAGTTGTGCTCCCTGACCTCCACCTGTCATTGCAAAACAAAACAACCAAAACAAGTTGTTAATATCGGTTTAATTCTTTTTTTCTTGATGCGATCAGGATATTTAATTGATCTGACTGCGGTTGCTGAGGAGAAGGACGAGATACAGCTCGGGGTGGGGTGGGGGGAGGTCGGGGGTGAGGGGGAGGGGGCTGTTACTTGATGTACTCTGAAGTAGATAAGGTGGTGCGGTGTGTTGGACGGCGCAAAGGAAGTGCAAGATAGCGCGCGGCTTGTCCGCCCGCTACCAATGGGGTTGGGGCGGCAGGCACAGGCTGGGGCTTGATTTCGAGAGCGCAGCGAACCAGTCTGTACTCGGCGCCTGACGCGCGCGCTCCCATCATAGGTATTGTCGGTTTGGCGCGTTCGTTCGACAACCCATCCGCGCAAAATTTCGAACAAACAGCGAGACAAGAAAGCGTTATAAAAGAAGTATCAAAAGTCAAGGGAGACCAAGTTCGGCAAGATCAAGTGGTGTGCAAATGCTTACGAGCCGGTGAAGCAAGATGATTGGCTGATGAGTCGCGAAAAAATGGGCACGAAAATTTGCCGGCATGTTGATTCGGTGTGGCGCCCGCGGGCCCGCGTGCGTCGAAAAAAGCCACCACGTGGATTGCACCCTCTTCACAATTCTACTGTTTATCATTTGTCTCCCAAGTGAGTCAAGTTTTTGTTTTTCTACCACCAAAATTAAACTTGCCCAATTTCAACCTACTCAAAAACGAAATACTTTTTTTTTTACCATTTATAAAAAAGTTGTTGAATAATTGAAATTGGAATGGTTTTTGTTGATACAATTGTTTTAGGTCGGTTGAAGTATTTTTTTTATATGGTTAAGAAAGAGTTATGGAATTTGTATATTTTGGTTCGAGCGAATAATTGAGCTAATATTTGTGGTTCCCCATTCTCGGTATGTTTTTCACTCGCGATGCTTCATGATGAATGTTATTTCCTCTTCTCTTTTTTTTGTTATTATTAATCGATTGTTTATTGCAAATACGTTCACAACAATTTAGAGTATTCGCAATTACAGAAAATGGAAACAGATTTTTGCATTCGGGCACAAGTGAATGTTCAATAATAATTGAATATTATGATAACTGGTCATGGCAAACATATCGCGATCGCTTCGCATTGGCAGAATTCAATTATTTCAATTATCACGTTATAAATATATGCATGCTTTCATCAACAAATGAATTCAAATCAATATGTAGATACTGTTCGATTTCACCTGACTTGCGATGCATATTTGCAATGATAATCATTCAATTCAATTTAGTTGTCAGCGGACAGAAAAAAAAATATAACGAAATAAATAAATAAAAATAAACAACGATGGAAAATAGAGGGCGAAAAAAAATTGAACGTAGCAACAATAAAAGATTAAGCGAATTTGAGGGCATTTAATTTGATTGTGCTCGATCGGAGATTTACGTATTGAAAATGAAAAGCAAATTTGTGCGTAACAAAATTATTTTGACCGGCAAAACCGGTGGCAACGGAGAAAAATGCAAAAAAGAAAAAAAAAAAAACGCCTGGTGGTTGATATTCATAAAAAAATCATATGTTTTATCAAGCGCACAAAGAAATATTTGGCTTTCTAAACGCGAAAACAAAATATATTTCAAAACAAACTTGAATCATGGAAACTATTCGTGGAAAAAAAAAAAAAATACCAAGAAATAAATATGAATAAATATCAAACACAAAAAGCCACTTTTTGTTTACGTTTTATTTGCGTTTCCTTTTTTCATTCGGTAATTTGTTTGATGTTTTATTTGTGAGCTAATAAGTTAGGATGAAATTGAAATTCATAAAATAAACTTATAAATAAAAGTTATATTTTTTAAAAATAATTTATATTTTAAATATAAAAAAATATACAAATATAGTTCGAAATATATTTATGTCTAGTAATATTTCTTTGAAAAAATATTTTTTTCTTATCTTTTTTTATATTACATTTATATAATTTATTGTCAATTTATAAACGATTTATATATGACTTATATGTATTAAAACATATACGAATATATTTTATATTTTAAATATAGAAAATATACGTAGAATATATTTCGATTATATAATTTTTATATAAAATATATGAATATAATATATGTAAATAACTAATTAATATAATATTATATAATAATATAATAAAATATAAATTTTTAAATATATTTTTGTGCGTGTAGGTTTTCGGGACGTTCAAATAAATAAATATGAATAAACATCAAAAACGAAAAGCCACTTTTTGTTGACGTTTTAGTTGCTTTGTCTCGTTTGACCCAGTAATTTGTTTGATGTTTTCTTTGCAAGCTAATAAGTCAGGATGAAATTTGAATTCCGACTGTTGTCGAGACGATTTCTGATATCAAGTTATCACGATCAATTTATTAATCGAGATGAAATGTTGGCAGATCAAAAGAACCGAGGCTCTTTTGAAGGCATGTATGGATGAGTTTGTTTTTCATCTGAAAAATCTCATCTAATACGGCGTGACGAAAAATTTTCAAACGCCTCGATAATTTTTGTCCCGCCGTCCTCGGTCGGAAAGGTCAATTCAGAAAAGCTCTAATTAATCACCACAATCGTATCCCTTTTTGACCGAAACGAAGGGGCAATTTTTTTTCGCAAAAAAGCCAACTAGCATATTCACAAACGTTGCGCGCGTTTTATACTTTTGGGGAATTTGAAACGCATGAAAGAGTTGAGCGAATTCACTCGACGGGAAACAATGATTTCTTCTTTATTTTTTTTTTTTTACTTTTTCGGTTTAATAACTTGTGATCTTTCCTTCCAGTGGGAAATTTACGTTTAACTAATTTGGCACGCGTACGTTAAAAAGACAAAAAGTCGAGTTTAGCAACAAAAACAATCGTGATTGATGATAAAGGAAGAATACAAAAAAATTGCATTGTGCCGCGGAAACACGAGGCGCTTTAATTGAGTGGCGCTGGATCTGGAATGGTTTGCTAATTGACGAAGCGCAATTTTTTTCTCTCTCCTTCCTTTTTATTTTCGGGGTGGTTCACATCCGCGACTTTTGCCGAGTGCGCAACAAATGCGCACGTGAGAGATATGGACCGCTCACTCCACTGTTTCATGTATACCAACACAATGGCGCTTTGAATATCCCCGCGCGGGTGCACGCCACCGTGTAATAACAACCGACGAGATGCCGGCGGGTTCATGACCTACACGACCGCAATCTGAATCGCGCGCGCGGGTTTAATCCAAGACCCAGCGAACCGGCTAATTTTTCCGTCAACCATTTTTTTCTACCCTCCTTTCTCTGAAAGAGACGACGAGAAAAAAAAAATAAAACACCCAGCTATGTATTTCTCGCGCGTACAGCAAAAACATACGCGCCGTCCCGACCGACGACACGTTAATTCGCGACGTTCCGACAGGGCGAAACGCAAAACCACTCGAGGCGCATTTTTTTTTCACGTTGCGATTATTATTTTTATTTTCATTTTTTTTATATATAAAACGCTTCTTCAATTAATCGACGACTGCGAGTCGACTCTCCTTCTAATGTAAAATGCTCCGCGCGAGATCTGCTGAATTTTACATTTTGCATTCTCTTCTTTAATTCACTGGACCCCTCTTAGCTTCATCCGTCTTGCTTTTCAACGGCTAGCCTTGTTCATCAATTATTCCTACCGAAACTTTTCGTCCCTGCATTTTCTATGTCTTCTTTCTCTCGTTTTATATATAATTATCCAGCTAAACAAACTGTCACTGTACTTTTTATCTTGATTAACAAATCGTTGCTTTTTTTTTCAAATATATATTTTATATATAATGATGATTATATATGATTCTATATGATTATTTATAATATATATTCAGATTTCAGTTCAGTTTATATATTATAATAATATAAAATAATGGTTAAAACGTTAAGTTAAGGTAAAACGATTAAAACCCTATTGGGACAAAAATATACGTGTAAATATATTTCTCATAGAAATATAATATTTTCTGTCTGTAAAAATTATATTTATCTTACATTCCATATAATTCCTTGCCGCGTTATAAATAATTTATATATAATAATTATATCATCTTATATATATTATTAATTATAATTTATATATTATATATAATAACTTAAATGTTATACTAATATATATGGATATATTCAAAATATAGGAAATACACTTGGAATCTATTAATCTTAATCTATTTTATATCTATTTTTAAATATATTTATTAATATATTTTTGTAATTTTTTTTTTCTTTTGGGCAGAATTGGTTGTTTGTGTTGAAAGAAAAGGTGGTTAATCAATGAGACAGATTTATTGTCGCAAATATAGCGTCGTGATGTTGGTTTGGTGAAAATTAAAAATAAGCGAAGTGTTTTTGTTCGTCGGCTTGATCATTATATGCGGTTGTGCACACGTAAGAAAATCGATAGCTGATATACACGGGCGCTTTGATTATCGCCCGACTGCCGAAAGGGCCGATTCAACGAGGCCGCAATATACGCCCGGCGCAACGTTAATCGCCGAGCAACACAAAAGAACAGCCGCCTGTTGATTTTACGCAGTATATCTGCCAAATGTAGATGTGCAACTTTTATATAAATAAATGCTAACGCGTGCATGGGCTTTCTTTAAGTTTAACAGCCACACATTGACAGCCAAAATTTAACGTCCACTTCATTTCTCCATAAATTTTTTGTTTAGACGCGTTCAGATATATATGAAATCCCAAAGATCATTAAATGGACTTTTATTTATGTTCGACTTCTGTTTAGTGAGGTTTTATTATTTTACTGGAAAAGTGAAGTGAGAAAAAAAAACGAATTTTAGTGAGTGCGATATAAGTTGTAACCAGTGCAATTGATATTGTAATCTTTACAAAATATATTGTATTTTTACAACATAGATTTTTGAGAATTTAGATAAAAAAAGTTGAGACTGCATTAAGAAAATAAATTTTACTGTGTATAATATAGATTGTAATTTTTACAATATAGGTTTGTAAAGAGTACAATTAATTTCATAATCATTACAACATGTATTGTATTTTTTACAATTTAGATTTTTAGAAGTTTTTTAACGTAAGAAAAGTAAGACATAAACTGATGAGAAAAAAAAATGAATTGTGGTGTGTACAAATATAAATCGTAAGGAATGGAAAAAGTATTGTATTCAATACAACATAAATCGTACTTTTTACTATATAGGTTGCAAGAAATGCGATTAATATATTGTATTTCTTACAATATATAAAGTACTTTTTACAATATATACATTGCAAAAAGTACAATTAATTTCGTAATCATAGCAATATACATTGTATTTTTTACAATATAAATTGTACTCACTACAATATCATTTCATCACCATCAAATAATTCACACAAATTTTATCATTTGTTCGAATGAAAAACAAAAAAACAAACAAACAAACAAACAAAAATTGTCAATAATGAGTAGAAGTTGAAAATAAGTTAAAAAATGTTGGTCGTCTTAGTTGAGGATCACGAAGACGAATCGCTTTGAGTTGTGTGTGTGTGTGTGTGACACCTTCAGGAACGTTGCACCAAATTATAATAACAAAAGCGGAGAGCCCATTTTTCGTCATCTTGAATTGTCGCGGGCAAAACAATGAAATTCTAATCCCCGGCGTGCGATTTGGTGAAAGACGCGGTATGATTGCGCGAAGAATGTTGTGTCTCTTGGCCGCCCGAAGCGCCACGATTTTTCTTGAGAAGTCGTCGCCGTGGCTCTATGATAAAACTCCGCCGGCCCTCTCTCCGCCCTTGCTTCATTTTCATCCCCTTGTGTTGACTCGCGGCTATACCAAAAGACACGACGACATTATGGCTCGGCGAGTGTCTGCTTGTCTACGCCGATGCGGCTTCATTAGTCCCACCGCCATCTCTCTCTTTCTCTCTCTCGTCCTTTTGTTTTCAAATCTTAGAGCTATCCAATCACCATTTCCAACACGCAAAAACGCGTCTTTTTTTACGCGACCGAATCAATCCCGCGACCATATTTCACTTTGTCAGATACACAATCCAGATAACAATTATTCCTAACCCGGAAAAATGTATCCCGATCACGAAAAAAAACAAAAAAAAAAAAGGAGGAAAAAAGCAGCCGTTGAATCCGATAACCGCATGGATTTGCCAAACTTGATATTCTTCGATCTCGTTGGCTTTTTTTTCATTTTTCCAATTTTCCCTCCTGGAGTTTAATTGATTAACTCGGCGTCATATTTCATATTTGAAAAGAGTCCTCTCGAATATGTAAAAAGTGCGCTCAACCGATAATTAATCAAAAATTAGCCGTACATTTCGTTCCGTGGCGTTTCAATTTTTGTTTCCTTGATAATAATCCACCGTGGCAAATATTTAGTCGATATTTCAATTCTGGTTTCTCTCGAAACAATGCAGATGAAAAAAGGGGCATTAAAAAAAACCACGAACGGATACAAAGGGGATTGAACGAAGGAGAAAAAAAAAGAAAAAAAAAACAAGGAGAAAATACAATGCACTACGCAGTCATCGCATTATTGGCTCATTATCCATATTCCATACACCTTCTTTCCCATCACCGTCAAGGGGAAAACTCGACATTTTGTTTACCCATATCACAGACAACGCGGAAACAATATCATTTGTAAAAGATATTGTACTGCGAGGGAAATAAATCTCCATTGATGAAGCTAACCTTTTTATATTGTTCGCTCTCGTGTACCGAATGTCCAAACAAGTGATTCATTATTACACAAATTGAAACATCATTGCAATTAATAACGTCGTTACATTGCCTATTTCGTTATCATTTGGTTATTAATTTTACATTATAACTATGTACGCATCTTTTTTCATTTGATTTTGCTAATAATAACGCTGTTGCTAGTAACCAAGTCTAGGAAAAAAATTTTATTATCATCCATGTATGAACTAATATTGATTTTGTGTGAAAAAGTAAAAAAATATATATGGATGATATATGGACCCACACGGTTAAAAATGTACGTGTGAAAATATTCAATTTAATATCATAAATGAGTTATATGTAAAATATATATGGAAATATATATGGATGTATTTTAAATACAGAAAATGTATGTCTAAATATATGCAAAAAATATATTTTTGATATGTTTTATTATATATTATATAAAAAAAATT
>JAAMPD010000501.1:0-48789 GCA_025266255.1 Trissolcus basalis | reverse complement strand
GAAAAAAGTCGATTTTCAACCTCTCATAACTCCTTTAAAAAACGTCGTATCCGAAAAATTTTTTTTTATTTTTCGTCAGCTCCGCGGCACGTTTCCAGAGAGCACACCATTTACCTGCTGGGAATGTTCCTTATAGGAGTTTTGATAGGCTGAAAATCGCTTATCGTTGTCTCCGGAAAAGTATACACGGTAGTAGTGCCACTCATTTTTTTTCGTACTCGGCCAGAGACACTACCGTGTCTCCTGATTAAAAACAATCAACTTGAAAATTCCAATAGAAAAACTGCTGCCAGAATATTTTTGCAATGAACAAATTTACAAGAAAGTATTTTTAAAATGAAATTTTTCCTGCTAAAATATGTTTGCAAGAAAGTCTATTTTTGTAAGAAAATTTTTTGTGCAATGAAACAATATCTTTGCAATAAAGAAAAACTGTTTCCTTAAAATTTTGCGACGGTATATCAAAGAAGAAACTCTGCGATGATCCTTAATCATTTTACAGCTCCTAGTCTTTTGAATAAACATCAACTGTTCGTCAGAGAGCCAGAAAGATCGCAATTCCGCATTCAAAAAAATGCGACGGAACAAAAGCTGCCGGGCTATTCGTCACGTAAGGAGCGCGTTTCATATTTTTAATACGTGCCATCGCAGTATTTTGCATACGTATAATTTCCACGAATTCATGCGGGGATTAAAAAAAAAGGAAAACAAAAAGAGCGAACGAGATGCGTGGATGAACATCGGATACTGCTGCATGTACGGTGTTTCAGTGCAGGATTTGTGTTTCACTTTCTCTGTTGTCCGAAAAAAACATAAGCATCACAATTTCGTTATTAATACTTTGCAAATTTTATTCACTGGTTTTACATCTCTTATCAAATTAAAGTACGCTGATGAAAGTAAATGAACCAAGTTCTCTAGTTAAGAATTTGATGAAGAAATTTCCCGACCAAACGTATTAAAAAAAAAAAAAGAAAAAAAAATAGATCATGTAAATCGTTTTAGAATTTCTAGTTTTATTTTTATATTTTTTTCGGAATTGATTCCTGCGGTTAGATGATGCTCATTGAAAAATGATTTTTTTCTAATTACAATAATTGATTTTTGCCGGAGCTTATAAAACAGAACTGGAAAATCATTGCTTTGAAGGGGGCTCTAATTTTAAAACTCCTATGAAGTTTGCTCAATTTTCCAGCCAATTATTTTCATGTTGAAGTGCAGTTCGATCGGGGAGAGACATCAAGCCTTTTATCGCGAGATTGTTTCAGGGATATCGTGTTTGATAAACGCACGGAGTCATAATTTCCGTGCTTTCACTCTTTTCAGATAAATTATAGTTGCGTCTGTCTCGTATAGTTTAACATTTTTTATCGCGCCCCGCAAAAGAGTCGTTATTCGGAATTAAAATAATGAAAGCAACCGACGCCGAACTGTTAATGCATGAAAATAAATTTGACGATTTAGTTTTGAGAAGGTTAGAAAGTCTTCCGAATGTAAAAGTTTAATTAGTAATGATAGGTTACATCGGTTGGAACAAGGTCAATCAGCACCAATCAAGAAACAAAAAAAAAATTCACTTTCATTAACGGAAAATTTTACTACCGACAAGAAGTTTCATCTTCGATTTATTTATTTTCCCATTTTTTCTTGCCATAACGTTATTTTTAGTTTGATTATTAATTCTGAACACAAAAATTTAACAATTAGAAGAATTTTCTAGGAATTTTCTTTAAGAATTTCTTAGATCCATTCATTTTTCATATTTTCATCTTAATTTTTTCATACCGTAATTGTTCATTCAATCGAAAAATAAATTATTTTATTTATCGTAAATTCAATGCTTGAAAATTGAATGGAAATTTGATTTAAAAAAATAACCCGTTTGATCATATAATTTATGAATAAAAAATGATTAAATCAAACGGATACGTTGTACTAATCAAGAAAAAAAAACATTTTTTCCTTTTATAAATATGAGAATTGAATTATATTTTGAAAATCTAATTATTGCAGATTATACAAACTCGCTAATAAGTAACTGTAAAAAGGGTCAATTATGAGGTTACATCTATTGATAAAAATAAATAAGAGTAAATTGTACGCGACCCGGAAGTTTATCGAGAGCGATTTTTACGGTCGACGCAGGAAGTCTTGGCGGTGGTTTGCTAGTCGAAGGAAACGTCGAATCTTGTTCCACGAAAACGATTTGCCGTCGTTTAATCGGCAGTTGAGGTCGCAATTCGTGCTCGATGCAAGTGCACGATAATGCACCTCGCAGGCTCAATTCGAATCACCCCGTTTTACGCTCTAGTTTTCCTCGCTTCGATTTCCTCAAACTTCCGTTAAATAAAAGCGCCTGTCAACACGTACAAAATGAGTCGCAAGCTTATAAATATGTAAATTCGCGAGAATTGTATTCATCGACAGTCGATTAAAGGCAAAAGCGAGAAATCAAAAGAGGGTGACAACAAAATACAAAAAATAAAAAATAAAATTTTTTTTTTCCTACATCGTTCATAAAATAACATGTATACCCGTTTTTCTATAAAGCAATTATGATTTTTTGTATTGTTTGCGACGAAAATAATCAGTCGATATCAAATTTTGTAATTTCCCTTGTAAATTTTCATTTACATCTGTCAATCAAACGAAACTTTTGTTCGAAGGTGAATTTTTCCTCCTAAACGTCTTATTTTTTTCTCTCCTTTTGGCCGTCAAGCTGTCTCCTGTTTCGACAAGGCGAATTTATTCCTTGTCAAAAATTGATGCAAGAAGGGAAAAATAAGGGAATAATTAATCGGTACAGGAAATTGCGACCCTCTCAACGTTTTTCATCCAGCTTAACATGTCGCCGATAAAATGATTTGTAAAAAAGAAAATAATTTTGAATACAACCGTGCCGGGCTGTCGCAAATTCAAAAATGATCGCAGATAAGTCGGTTTTACCGGGTGATCACAAAACGTTCCTCTGAAAAAAAGAGGTACATCATAACGAATTATCGAGTAACGAGGTGCACGAACAAACCCGATAACGTTCGCTTATCGGATTATCGGGCTGAAAAATTCGCCCAGGGTCAAACAAATTTTTCGTCGAATAGATGACAAAAATATCAGTTGCACTGGCCAAATTGCTTGGAAATAACGAAATTTAAAACGACAAAAGAGCCGCGCGCGAAAGCTAATCCTGAAGTATGCGCAATCGAGTTCATTATGCGGGAGATTAAAGATAACGAAAAATGTTGATAAAAATAGTTACCTCCTGTTTGATCCGGTCCTCGGACTGTGCAGGTGGCGTGGTGGCAAGGCAAGTTACCGCCAATGCAATTACCGCGACCTGTAATCGAATCAAGTGGTTATCGTATCAGAATTTCATTCACTTGACGACACTCGATTGTATAATATCGAATCGATTATGCAGATCATAATAGTTGCGTAACGCAATTTCGCTGGGAAATTTACTTTTCAGTCGTTAACAAGAGGGACGTGCCGCAAAGTGACGTTTGGCGAATCAATTTTCGCACAATGATATTGTGTGTTTTTTCGATGATGAGCGGGTTTCGGTACTTCACCATTCAACTCATTGAATTTCATGGCATTTTCGTGACACGTCAGGTACAGCAGACTATTTTTATACCACTCGAAATTTGAAAACATTAAAAAAAAAAGATTTTTCAATTGTTTGTTTGAGGATATTTAAATTATTTGTCGCAACATTTGGAATATCAAAAAGAACTGTAGAAAAAATTTTGCGATCACACAAAGTGACTCTTGAACAATAATTAAAAAAAATATATCACATCTAATAATTTTTATAACAATTCCGTATCACACACAGTGACTTATGAAGAGTATTTGTTAGATCACACAGAATGTCTTGATAAAAAATGTTGATGAAAATTCATGTCACACCTAATGATTTTTGTGAAATTTTGTATCACACTCAATGACTCACGACAAATATTCATTCTATCACACATACTGATTCATGAAAGTCATATTACTCAATAACTTCTTCAAAAATCGACGTTACACCCAATCACACACAATGACTTGTAAAAACCCTTCCATTCACACGCAATGACTCATGCAAAAGGTTTCTCCTATCACACATGATGATTTGAAAATTTCATATCACACACAATAACTTACAGTAAATGTTTTTCTATAACACATGACTTGCAAAATAAAACTTTATATCACACCAAACGACTCGTCAGTTGAATCGTGAGATATGCGTGTAAAAAAAGAACTTTGTAATAAATATAAAAAGTATTGCAAAAAGATACGCGAAAAATTAATTGTTCGTTTAGTTAGAGAGCTCCATTCAACAAGTCACTATCATTTTCGACAAAGTTAATTAAAATGGGAATGGATGGCAGAGATAACAATGTCAGATAAAGTGATGGAATTCGGTCCTCCGGATCGTCTTACGGCTTCCACTCAGAATTTCAAGAAAGACACAACGCTGTTCGTATAAACAGCTTAGGTCTTAATTCCTCCATTACCGTGGCTAAGCTCGTTCTTGTCTCATACATACGCGCAGCGGCCAGCGTTATCTAATGCTTCGGATAAAATCTACACTCAACCCCCTATCCCCACCCCACCCCCTTCGTCTCCCCCCACCCTTTCGCAGGATCGGCCTGTCTTCTTGTTTTGGCAAAGAAGCCAACTCCGTGGCAACTTCTAACACGATATCAGTTTTCTGCGACAAAAGTTCGCTGTCGTCTTCTTTGATCCGATGTCGTATTTCGCAATTTCGCTAACTCATTCCGAAACTGTCCGTGTGCATCGAGTAATCGCGGGAGCTCTGCCAAAGTGAGACGAAGATCGACCGGGTTAATGATATTTTCACGCGGTTGGCGCACAAACAACGTGATAGGTAAACAACCCGCCTAATGATTGACATCCAATGCTTCCCTCTGTCTCGCTACTTGTCATGCACAAAGTTTCACTCAAGAATATGTTATTCAGCATTGAAATGCTAGACTATTCCAGGTAATCTGGATTCGTAAATTGACACAAAAATGGTCAGACATTGTAACGTCTCGTTTGGAAAAAATATAAAAAAATAGATTGAACAAAATAATTTTGGATGTAAATCTCAGGGACGTATTTTAGTGAGACCAAGGGGGGCCCTTTCAATTTTCATGAATAACATAAATTTTTATTTATTTAAATCCCAATCTGCTATGATTTTCTTCATCTTGAAAATTGATTTTATAGTAAAAAAATAAACAATTGAATTTTCCAGTCCAATAAATTAAATAATCAGGAATGTATTTTGGTAAGGTCAATGGGGCCCTTTTTATTTACACATTCGAAAAGTTTTTACATGAAAATGAATTTAAATTGAGAGAAATTCTGTCATTTATCTATTTTGAATATTAATCTCAGGGGTGTATTTTGGTGGGAGCCATGGGGGCTGTTTTTAATTACGCCTCTGGAAGGTGTTTGTACGAAAGAAATGAAAATAAACGACAACAATTTTCAAATCCCATCATCTAAAATGTAGAACTAACGGGGGAATAATCCGTTACGTGTGAAATATCAGTTTTGCGAAATTAAATTTACACGGAGGATCTAGTATTGCTTTAATAACGTTTTGCTGAAGCTGTTACATTACATTTAACCTAGAACTGGTGGAGATACAGCCCGTATCCCCACGCCCATCGAACTCGCGAACAAGTTTCATCTCTATCTGCTGGATTAGACTCGTAACTTGTTTATCAAACGTGGGAATTGATATTGATAAACAAATCACCTCCACATCCATTTTATCTATCAAAAAGATTAGCCGGTAATTAGACTTTGAAGTGGATTAACATTATCATTCGCACTTTCACAAATTCGTCGTGGTTCAAAAAATTTTCACCCATCAGGGCACACGCGTTTCAATACGTTCATCTAATTCCAATCAATCAAACTGCTAAATATGGCTACACATAATCGTCGGATTGACGATAAACGCAAACTCCTGACATTCTAATCTCCTGATCACTGATTAGGTGTGTTTCGCAAATTTTTTTCATTTCCATATTTTTTCGAGTCATTTTATCCTGGTTATTGATAAAAAATTTTTCGTTCTCACAGGGGCGTATCCCGGAGGTGCAAGGGGGGTAATTTTTTATCCAATCGACGGAACAATTATTTTCTCTTGACAGCATGAACAAAGGAAAAATTTTCAATTATTCTACGCCGGTGGCTGTTTTGATGTGTCAGCCGGGATAAACACGTTATAATTGTAATAACAGCAACGTAATGAAATAACATCACAATGGGACATTGTGTCGCTGACGTTTTTTTCGTACCTTAACGAACAAACGAAAATTATCAACAGTTTTATTGAGTCGTTTTTTCTGGTATTTCGTATTTGAAAGTTAAGTGGAAAAGAGAAAAAAAAATTTCAAATCCCTATGAACAAAAAAAAAAAAAAAAATTGTAGGATGTTTTCACCTAGGAAGCATACAATTGGCATGCAATCGACAATGACTATTGAAGCAGGTCGGGAGAGCTGGTCTTCGTGTATCATTTATTTAAGGAATAATAAAAAAAAGTAGACAATAGTCATGATGGGGCGTCAAGAGATACCAAAGTGGAGATCGAAATTATAGTTTCCATCAGACAATTGAAAAGTATATCTTTCGCACGACACAGTTTTTGGTAAGAGAGTATCACGATGATTTATAAACCGTTTGTATGAATAGGATCCGGCTAAACTTGGTTCCTCGATGTTTGCCATTGATCTCGTTGTGAAATCGACCTTTAAATAAAAATATAAAAATCGCACTTTAACATAAAAATCTAACATAAATATTTTCCTTGCAGAAAAATCGTTTCAAGAGAAATTCCAATGGTTGTTTTTCATGAATAACAAACCCGAGATTTTACAAAGTCAAAATTTTGATAACAACAATTGCAAAATATAAATCTCAGGGGCGGATTTCGGTGGGACCAAAAGGGCCCTCCTTCATTACACCCATGATAATTCTTCGTAGTGTCATGGCTAATTTATTTTTTAAACGATGTAATTTTGAAAATGTAAATGTCAAGGGCGGTTTTTAGTGAGGTTAAATAGGGCCCTTGAAAATGTAAAACCAACATCGTATTATGATAAAGAATTTAAGATGAATATTTTTATTCGGAAAAATTTGTTGGAGAGGAATTCCAATGGATGTTTGAGATGCTGTTTCACGTGAATGACAAGTATGAGATTGTGCAAAGTCAAGATTTCGGGTAGCTGAAAAATGCGTCAGTTAACCTAAGCCACATCGTGTTCTTTGTATCAAAGAAGCGCCCGGCCCGTCGCTGGTCAGGCGGAAATTGAGATTCGCTGTGGAAATTCGGTAGCTGCGGCGTGGCGTGCGATTTGCATAGCAGCCGGTCTCCCTGCAGATATAATCCTACCGCGGTTTTGTTACTTTGCGGTCGCGGCTACAGCGGATATAATATTAGTCTGCTCTCTTCGCGCCGCACACCTCAGTGTTATGGAAATTCAAGCGGATATACTTCCGAAAGGAATAAGCTCGGCTGAATGATGAGGGACAGATTTTGCACGACTATCAAATGCCAGCAACGTTTTCGGATATGAATTTAAATATCAAAACTTGCCCATGATTCGGCGAATAAACTTGCGCCGCAACGACAGATGGGGGCTTGTTTTCAGAGATAATTGTTTCCAATCTCCTGCTGCGCCAAACCTACACTCAATGCTAATGCTATTCATGACAGAACCATCTTTCTGTTAAATATTCGCGATTTTTCGTGCTCCAGATTGTATTTCAACTCGAATATAACAATTCCAAATATAAATCTCAGGGGCGGTTTTTGAAGGGGTCTAAAAGGGTCTCTTGTATTTTAACCCTCGATAAAATTTTATTTTCAAAATTTATCGTTTTAATTAAGATAAAAAATTTTAAAGTATCATTTTCAGAAAATGTTTCAGAAAATTATTTCAGATTTTAGGAAAATTTAAATCTCAAGGACGACAATATAAACAGTAAAATAAATTTTAATTTATACGTCGTATAGCCGCTTTTTATAGATTGTTTATATAAAATCTATAACTTATTTTATAATGCATAAAATTTATATAATGATATTTATAAAAAAATATATACTATATATCGTTCATATTGCCGCAAATATATTTATATAGAAGATATATATTTTTTATATTTTTAGGATATATTTTCGTCCATAAGGGAATAGGCCTCTTATATTAAAACCGTCAAAAATTTTTCATTTCTAAAATTTTTTTTATCAAAATAATAATTTTGAAAATATAAATTAAAATTATGCCCCACAAATTTTTGATGTCTAAGATTATTTTTTGATTAAATTAATACATTTGAAAATTAAAATCTCAGGGAGAGTATTGACGGGGCTTTTCAAATTTCATTCCTATAACTGTTTTCAAGATGAAATAAAAAGAATCTCACGTCCAAATGAGAAAGCGAACAAAACAGGTTTGAAAAATCGTTAACTAACGAACGTAATTTTCATTAAACTTTCAATTTGGAATGCTAAATTTGTTGCTAAAGAGAGTGGAATAAATTTTTATATTTGTTTTGCAGCTTACAGACACGGCAGCGAATAATGGAAACCGATTGAATGATTCAGCGTACAGAACTCATCATTTGAATTTCATGGGTTACACTTTAAAAGAGATACCGCATTCCGGGGGATATAAAATTTGGTCAAACGCACCGTTAGAAACAATTTGGCCGTCGCATTATGGGTGTTATTGTACTCGCCAAACAACAATTTTGTATTCCGAACAAATTATCGATCGCATCGAGCAAAATGCAAAATGCAAATTGAAATTCGCGTTGCCTTTTGTGAAGTAGTAACAATCATTACGAATAAGTTTAACGAACGGGGGTTTATTTTAATGCTCGGGTTTGCGTTTTTGCGCACGCGCGTCCCCTAATTTCGGCGATGCAATTTCTGATTTTGTTGTCGCTCTTTAACCATTTTGCAAATTGACATTTTCTACCGTCGACAATTTCATTACAATTAATCATTCAGCTGCTTGAATTTCTGGTCAACGTCCAATTCATAATTTATTTCTCCAGTACTGCCAACATTATTTTCATTATAAAAATTTACCGATTCGAAATCCAGTACCAATTTTATTTTCCAATCACAAATGTAAACACAAAAAAGTTATTCAATAATTTTATATCTATGTATGAGAAAATAAAATTATGAAATTAAAATAAAACATTATGTTCTCCCATACTGAGAAATATATTTTTTCAAATATCCCTCCGATTCCATTTTATATACAAAATATAATCTATTTTATATTTTAAAAATTTATATAATTTTTATATAAAAAATATATATAATATATATAAAAAATATAAATTAAATATTATACTTATTGCCGGAATATATATTCTCCACAAAAAATATATAAACTTATATATTTCATGTATACATCATTTATAATTTAAATATATATAAATCGGCAAGATATTATATAAATAAAAAAATTATTATAATTATAATATATATTAATTATAATATATATTTAGCGTAGAAAAAATATATTTTTGAAAAATATTTTCGTCCGTCCAGATTTGCAAACTTATATATAATTTTATATTTTTTTCATTTAAGAGTGATGTGGCATTTTGGAAATCGTCAGTACGAAATTTCACAGTCGACGGATTAACTTTCGAAATTGAATGAAAAAAAAAAGAATCGGCATAGACGGTTGAGTGCGAGTCGATTTATAGTCGCAGAATTTTCAGGGTCATGATCCGAGAGACATTCACCTTCAATAGCGCACCTGCAGTTATAACACTCGAGAGCTCGCCGACTATGCAACTTTTATCCGCACGCGAGACTCGGTTCTCAGAGAATCATTATTCATGCCGTAACTTATCCCGGTAATAATCAGCTCACGCGGAAGGATGTATCGTATGTTGGTTTGTCATTACTCAAATTAGCAACTCGATATTGCGATATCGGTCAGTGGGCCAGCGTAGGTGTTGATCAGGATGCCATTACAATCCGCTAATCATCGGTTTTGCAGCATCAATGCAGCCATTGCAAAAAAATTGCTAACGAGTTTCTCGTGGCGCGTTTGAGTTTTTGAAATACAAACAAAAATAAGAATTGCTCGTATATGCGAGTGAAAATTCCAGCTACGAATTGAAAGATTGAATTATGCCGCTTGATTCGCCAGTTTTCAATCCAATCATTGCGCGTTATTTTTTTTTTTTTTTTTTTTGCCGATCTAACTTTACCCGTTCGCCCGTACTTTAGTCTATTTTGCAAATTTCGTTTGCAGTTTGATTGAATCTTGATGAGATTAATGAAACCAACAATAACGAAAAAAAACAACGAATGGTATGGTTTTTTTGAGTCACTGTCAAATTTTGTTTACACTTCTTTTGTTTTGTTTTTTTTTGTATTTTTTGTTTGTTTTTTTTTTTCGTATTTTTCGCTCCAGTTATTTTGTTTCGGGCTCCAGTTTTATTGTCCTTTTTGTGCGGATGCCAGTGAAACCCAAAACTGTTTGGAGAAATGTTCGTCTGAGAAACTTGTTCGTTTTTCCGCACGATTAGAAAAGGCGGGAAGTTTTTTTTATTAGTCCCGCATACTTTCCATGATTCGCAAAAGGCAGTTTTATGAATGACCTTAACCAAATATGAGATCTTTCTTGTCGCCGTCCAGCTCTCTTTTGTCGATCGATTTCTCGTGCACATTTTTCTATTTCGTCGAAAAATTTTTGATGCGCGGTACTTCCCCCCCCCCTCCCCCTCTGCTCGTGCAGCTCTTCAGGAATGTTCGATTGAGCTAACTTTTCGTTTGATCAATTCATGAAAACAAATTTACTAGGGCGAATTATATGTGTGATCTGAGTCAGGGAGCGAATAATTGAGTGAAACTAAAGTTCGCAAGTTGAAAACTGAATTTTGCTACGAGTAATTTTCAGTGCCGGGAGATCGATTGTGTAATTGAACTTTTTTCATTAAGATAATGATTCCGACGGATAGAGGTGGTAATTAATTTTTCGGCACCGTCGCTTGGTTCTATTGTGAGAAGAAAATCGGCTGTCTTACACCTGACCTCAATTTGTATCTCTGGATCAAAACTGCAACTGTGAAAATTATATTTGAAATTAGAAAAAAAGAATGAAGATAATTTTTTAATTTAAATTTTCAATATTGCAAAGTTCTGTTTCAATTAATTTTGACGTTAAATGTAGAATGACAAAATATATACAATTTTACATTTTAAACAAAATAAATGTATTTAATATAATTTTTCGATATAGCGTAAAATTACAATGTTTGATGTAATTTCACTTTTGAAACATAGAATTGAATTTTTTTTTTTTTTACAATTCCACACTTTGAACGTAAAATTACAATACTCAAAGAATAATAAATGAAAAATTACATAACATAATTAAGCATCGTAATTACATTTTACAGATGATAATTTTACAAAAAAGATTTACAACGAAAAAATTAAAGTTTAGAGTGTTTATTTTTTCGTATCAAAACACCCAGAAGAATCGTGCTATTTCGCGGATTCGTTTTTACAATTTTACATCGTACCAAAATGTCTGGCATTTTTTTTATAAACCCCTGCTAGTATCGAAATAATTTAGCTTCTGTGCTCTAAAACGGGTAGCACAATTATAAATTCCGGGACACAATTCAATTGCACAGGCGTACGTAATTCCGGGCGCATTATCCGTTGAAATGCGCCGTGATTCCGCGACAAATTGTTTGAATATGCAACACGCTTTTATCTCGTGTCGCCTCTGATGCACCGCGCCCAAATTGAAGCCGACCTCTGGGTTCGGTGAAATGCAAGCGGATCGCTTGCAGCGCCGGATCGAGGACTTTCTCTACGCGTCTTCGACCTACCTCCGAGACAAGTGCGCGCCAACGAGAAAGTACCGCGAGAACCTGTATGCCAAACTGGCTCATCCCGAGTTTCAAGGCTGCCGCGCAAAAAATAAAAACATCTTAAGAATAAATAAAAAAAAAAATTCGAAAAAATTTCATCGCTAAATAATTCATTTTTCACAGTTTCACCAATCTATAAAAACTATTTGAAGTTACAAATTTGAAAATATAAAATATATTAACATTATATATATAATAATATATAATATAATATATAATATAATATAAAAATAAATATACAATTTATTGAAAAATGTGTAAAAATAATTAAAAATTAATTTCCATTCATATAATTTGATTATTCGTATATAATTATATATTTTTTCAGTTCGATTTTGCGATAGTAATTTGGTACGTTTATTTTTAAGTCGGAAATAAAAAAGGCAAATTGTTCTTTTAGGAATGTAATTTTCTGTACTCTCACAAATCTGTTACTTCTATTAAAATTTTCACATAAACAATGCGCCGACGTTTAACTAACAGCGATGAATTTCAGTCCATTGAATAATTACGAAAACGATCCTTGCGACGGTTAAGTCGCAATGGGTACATAAATTCCTCAGAGCCGTACGAGTCTATAAAGAGTTAACATCGAGCGGGGCTGTATTATACAGTTGCATGTAAGGAAATAAAGCGAGCTCGCTGTTGCGAATCGAAGCAGAAACGCGGAATTTATCAGTTATATCGATCAAAAAGGGAGACTTTCTCTAATGAGCGAACTTGAATAATTTTATTGTCCGTCGACGATCGGATTGATTAAACGCTATCAGTGACGGACAATTAGCTGTTCTTCTCAATTTATTTAAATTACATCTCGGATTCAAAAAATTAAACCGATTTTCACCATTGTTTCGAAACTTCTTTTTTTATTCAAGTTTTTTACAACTTCTTTCCAGACTAATTTGGTTTCGAACCATTTTTTTAGACTCTATATTTATGTTTTAAAAAATTTAATCTAACGTTACAATTCGGAGCATTCTTTTTTAAACCAGACCAGAATTAATTTATCTGTCACTCCGGCGATGCGAATCTTTTGTTTACAACATTGGGAACAGTGTAATTAGTTGTGATTCAATGTAAACTATTTGTATGTTTTTTCGCATGATCTGTGCTAAATGGACTCGGATGTAACGGTATAAATATATGTTAAGTATGAGGAGATACCATCCAGGCTCGCGAGATTAGATCGAAAAGTACGACAATTATTCGCAGCGCACGTTAATTGAGCCAATAAAACGGCAGGATTAGTCGACGATTTTTAATTGAAAAAAAAGGAACGAACAAGAAAAACAACAACAAAAAAAACGGAGGAAAACAAATTGGAAAAAGAAGTCAACCGGTGAAGTTTTACAGTTACAATTACAAGTTGAAAATATTTCAGAAGCGCAATCGGAAAAGTTGTTGTGAGATTCACCAATTTGTTAGTTGCACAACTTTGTTGTGCAAATTTGTAACTGTAAATGAATTTGGATCACTTGGCGTTCCACATTGATGAACTCGATGAACGATAAAAAATTTTAATAACTGCATAGTTGATTGTCACTAATTCAATCACGCGTCCCAAAGATCGTCGTTCATTTCAAGAATGCGGAACCGGCGTCGACAAATTTGTCTTCTTCCCGATGAAAAATTTGTACAGATACACACGACTGGCCCAAACATTCTTCGCGCCTTTCACCTTTCACCTGCTGCAATTTTTTAATTCGCTAATTTTTTATCAAAAACTACCTTTGGTCCCGACCGAAAACCACTCATCACAAAAAAACATTTCACTTTCTGAAAGAAAGAATGATCTTTCTAGAAAAAAAAAAATAAATAAAAACAAGTTCCGATACATAAATAAAAATAACGTGACAATTTTTTCATTGTAATTTGCAATTAACTTTGCGGCCACGAGATATTAATTGTGGGGACGTAAAATTTTGCAGCACTTGGTTCAACTCACTAAGGCCAACGAAGGCTTTTCCATCGCTCAGACACACGAACTGAGTATCCCGTTGGTCGATGTGAGAATTAGCGACCGTCCACTCTCAAACCGTACGAATATTCACGCACTTCTCTTGGGAGAAACACCGTACTGCATTGCACTGATGCGATTCACCTGACTTCACTCAAAGCTCCAGTTATCCCCACCGGTGAACCCCGGAGAAATCCCCGTCTCGTGTGGATCCACCGCGAGGGCTCCGTGGGACATCACCTGGGATAGACTTCTGTCTTTTTTTTTTTTTGATTCGCACCGATTCGGTTTTTCGTCCCCCCCCTCAAGGTCGCGGTGCGAAAAGAGGACATGTGTTGGCCGGTCGCGCCAAAGACCGGATCAAATTTTTCTGGAGAAATGCGCGGTTCCCGCGTACGAGAAATCGATCACTCATTACATGATGTCGAATGTGATCCCGAAAGCGAAATGCGGATAAAAAAATTGCGACCGAAGAAATTTTTGTTGTCGAAAAAAACGCGACTGCAAAAAGTACGATTTCACTGTAAGGCACAAATGTAAAAGTACGTCGGATGAAACTTTTCGAAAAGTGATTTGAAGTAATAACTAATTTTAGTTCATCAAATATTTGGAGTTGCTGGAATGATTTTAGTCAAAATTTTAAGCTGTGACAGAATAAAGTTCCCGTTTGAAAAATAAAAATTGAAAAATTGCTGGGAAAGAAAAATCTTAGGAAGTCTTAGGAATCTTAGGAAGTGTAATGTAAATTGTTAAGTTTACAATTAATATCGTACTTTTTACGATCTATTTTGTACTTTATATGGTCCCTAGTAAAAAGGATCATATATTGTCCATACATAAAACATATATTAACAGTATATTATTTGAGAAATCAAATATTGATAATATATCATCAATATATTATCAACATATTGACAATACATTAACAATATATGGACAATATATTGACCATATATTGTCCATACATTGGCCATATATTGATAGTATTTTGAAAATTGCTTTTATATTGGCAATACATCGTCCATATATTGTCAATATATGAACAATATATGATTTTCTGAAATTAATATATTGTCAATCTATTAATAATATATGGACAATATATTATCTTTTTTTACTAGGTTATTTCTTACGATTTTCAATTTGAAATTTTTGTTATTTGTTATTAAAGGGGTTATTTTCCAAACCAAATTGATATAACAAAAATAAAGACTATAGTTTGAACTATACTTTGTTGTTTATATTATCATCCATGAATGATTTTATACTCGAAATCTTGCAATTTCTTAATACGATTTTCAATTTGAAATTTGTTGTTGTTGATATTTTTATAAATTAACCGTATAAATGTTATTACCAAAACGGTTTGTGTTTGATTGACATGAAATTCGTTCGGTCGAGCGCGAAAAGTGGTAAATAAATTTTTGTTTATAAATAACAAATGACGTGCTGTCAAATAAAGTTTCATTACGCGAGGTGATTTCGCTGGAACACGTCAGGTTACAAATTAAGTGCCACTTTGGGCATTTCGTTATCGCACACAACCGTGTTATTAATCGATATCTTATTCTTTTTCACGAAAACACCGCAGACGAGCTTTACGAGCGGGGATAGCGTGGCGTGTTGTATACTTATAGATCAACTGCCGGAGCTCTGAAAATAGAAACAGCGTACCACGCTGTCTCGAGCGCGATTCTGCTTTGTAAGTACGGTAGCGGAGTAATAAAAAAGACCGCGTGAAAAGTTTCTATTAAGTTATACATGATCTGGTGAATGAATAATTTATGAATTGAATACTTGACTCTCTTTGTTATTACGAATTCGACATCATTCTTGGTACCAATCTATAACGAGCAGAACGAAACTTTTCAAAATTACAGTCAGTTCATAGTTTCGTTTTTTTTCTCTGTTTCTTCAAATATATAATTAAGGAAGGACTATCGTGGAGTCCATTTTATGACAAATTGATTAAAAAAAAAGTTTGCATAAACGTTCTTTAACATATTCTCAATCATTTTTCCAAGTTTGAACAACTTCGTCTATTGGGGAAACGAGATATGAAAATTCAAATTCAAAGTTGGATTGAAATACATTCGAGATATATAGCAAGATGTCCGACATTTTTCACGTATCTGATCGTGACTTTTAAACCGTCTCTAAAAATTTTCCAACTTATTATTTGCAATTTCTTTAGTTTATCATGTGGAAAAATTTTAATGCATCGTAACCCGCAGGAGCAAAATATGCGTATGAATATATTTTAATATTATATATTTCATTTATATATAATATAGTTTTTCGATAAAATTTGTAGCTTTTTTTATTTTATTTATATAATTATTGCTATTTTTTAAATAACTCATAAATGACTACAAATATATTTAAAATATGAAAAATATTCTAAATATAAAAAAAATGCATTTTGAAATATATTTTTGTTTGTGTGAGAAGTGAAAAAGAATATATAATTGAGATGTTTATTTACAAAAATAAGTCAAGGTCAGAGAGCAATTTGTCAATTGTTTTCATAAAACAAAATACGTCAAGATGTTATTTAAAATTTCTAAGATATATTTTTCTGTATGAAAATAATTTGCCTTTGATGTCAACTTGTTATTATAAACAAGACTAACCTCTGGTATCTCCTTGAACCAACTGTAAACTACCAACTACTATCTAGGTCAGTTTACGCGAAAATCATTAGTTTGGACAAATATCTAATCTGTATAGATGATGGTTGAGGTTAATCGTATACTGGCCAGCTGTTACAACAAATGATAATTAGGTTGGCAGTGACTCTATTAGCAACTAAATTCAGATGTCATAAGTATCATTAGGTAGCCCTTATGTATTACTGTGTACAATAAATTATCACAAGGAGGAAAAGAAGGAAAAGTCGTGAGCTGAATCATACGTTGGCGTCTAATATTAGAATTGTTTGTCTTGTTGGGCGAGCAAAACGAAGCTGAATTGATGACGACAAAAAGGAGAATATATATTCGTAATTCAATTCTCTATACAATTTTGAGACCAAAGTGAGGTTATGTCTCAAAATTAGTGCATCCTGTATCTGCTTTTCATTACTTGAAATTTGTCACTGGTCATAACCTAAAAATAAATTTCATAATCTAAGATAATCCATCTAATGTCATTATCTCGAAATTTGTTTAATTACAATTTGTTTTACGTTGTTACGAAAATACAAACTCTCCAAATCCAATAAATTTATCTAATCGTTGTCGTTGCAAATTGAATCGTTTTTTTAATTGAAAACGAGTTTATAAACAGGGATTAGATTGCTACCCGGGGAATTGGATGGTTTAAAATTACACAAACTTAAACTGTGTAAACCGGTAAATGTTGATTTAGTTGTAATGTTTTTTGTGCTGACGGTTTTTCATCTTTCAGGTGATTTTCAAAGCTTAGACTCATGTATAGAGCAAACTAACCGACTACCTCGACATTGACGATCACTCGGACACTGACCATATCTTTCTAGTATGTGAAGTACACTGTTTACCAACACGCCGGTAATTACCGATAGCACTTTAACGCCCATGTCGCTCTCGTGTTTCAGTGCACCTTATTCCACGAAATAACCCACGATGCAGCATGCCTCGGTTGTTTGCACAGCCGGAAACTTCTTAGAGCATTTCGTCAACCATGAAAGTGTAATACTTCCGCACAATGTAATATTGATAGAACTAACAGAATAAATATTTGTGCACAATTTTGCCGGCACAGATTGCCAACGTCTTTTACAAAGGAAGCTCAATTAAAATTAGTGACTCGTAAACAGTACAAATCTCGAGAAACAGCCGGGTTTACTTCCTCTGAAACTTTTTTCTCCCCCCCCTTCCCCCTCCTTTTGTTTGTACCAGTAAAAAAAAGAAAAGGGGGTGTTGGCGAAACAAATTTTGGGCAAAAAGTTTTGCGGTTGATCGCGAGGTCGGAAGGCCAAAGTAACGAAGCAATTTTTCGTGGATCTTATTTCAAAATGTAATCTTTATCATGGAAAAAGGTACAAGTTTTGTGGCAAGAAAATTCGTACGGCCAAGCTTTGTACTACGACTTTGCGGTTGCACTCGCACAGTTAAGTACCAGGAGTGAAAGCACATCCGAAGTAAGCTGCGGTCAAGACCGGCCAAAAGAAACTTTCCCACCGTGTACCATCAAGTGGGATTAGTTTTTGCGATTTATACTCCTTATGGTTTTCTTTATCCTGTTTGATATTTTCGAGCTTAAAATCAACGTAAAAAATATCACTCCGGAACGATTGTATCCTGCAAAATTGTCCCCTGTTGACTCTGCTGTAAATTCGACTTTTGCGAATATCCTAGCTTTTCTATATAAAACCGTTTGCTGCTGCTGATATTGCACTGATCCTAATTTCATTTTTAACTTTCAAGAAGTAGCACGAAACCAGAGGTCCTCGATATAAAATTGAAAAAATTATTATTACAATTCACAATTTTGCACAATAACATTTTTGAAGGTTCATTTTTCGTCTATTCATGAATGCAAATTAGAAATTATTCAATTAATAGGAGATGCGGAATATATCCTTATTAAGATCGGTCTAAGAGGATTTGATAAAACAGTGAGCTTTGTTCGTGTAGCGGTCCAGAGCTTTGGGTATTGCGCGGCTTCTGAGGGTCTGTAGTTCAAGTTTAAGATCGACTAAGTAACAAGGGACGAGTCTTGGGACGACCAAGTTATCGTTACCTTTAAGAAGGAAAGCTCGTGAAGCATGTGACATTATTAGGTATTTCAGTACCGTGGGTAATCTACCAATACAGTGGATGTTGGCCGAGGACTCGGTATCCTTATGTAAATGGATATCTCAATAGTTACAATGCTCCAAATGAACGTTATTGTAGTACTCGTAATGACACAGATAAGACCGTAGGACCTTTTTTTGAATCACTGTTATAACTGCACTGACAAATATTAGAGTCTGTATAACGTCCATCATCAAGTTTAATGCCCCGTGATCGTTTAGTAGCACCGGTCTTAATCTTCAAGATTGGAACCCTCGTGAAATGTCAATGAAGTTGTCGAATTATAAAAAATGCATCAAATGATAATAAAAAGTAAAATCTTGTCTTATCATCGTGGTGGGTGATATTGGTTTCATCCTTGATATTTGATACAATGAAGTGCGGTTTCATTCAAACGGTATTCTTCCAAGTTCGACTTTGCGGGAAGAACCCCTTTCATAAAATCGGAAATCAGGTATACTTGTGAGAATTTTCTTTGTGATAAAAGCTAGCAGTGTTCAATATAAAACCACCAAGGTTCCTTCAATGACTACGATTTGTAAGTCCCCGATTGAATAAAAAGCCGACGTCAAAAGAAATGTACAAATGATGGCTCTTCAACAGGATACTCTCTTGATGTGATATTTTATGTGTAAAGAAATCCGGTTCTACACATGTTAATTAATTAGCTATTTATTTGAAATTTGATATTTACATCTGAAATATTTTTACAGGTGACTTTTCAGACAGAGGACTTGGTTTCTATATGTAGTAATTAAAAATTAAAATATCTTCAATAGATTTATTATTCGATTTTATTAAATTTTTTATCATCAGATTCATAATTAATTTTTATCATCATTTTCTTTATCAGTTTCATGATCGCATTCAATTTTAGTGAACACTTTCTTTATTATCATCATCATCGGATGTAGTATCATTTTTTTCGTCATCTTCATCATCATGTTCTTCATCAGTTTCTTTCACAGTTAATTTCTATACTACGTTGTATTGTGAAAAAAGTAACTCCAATCCAAATGTTAAGACATTTTCAGGATAATAACTCAATACCATTCGTTTCAAGTTGCAATGGTTCGATGAACGTGCAATTTTCATCATAATTATCGCCGGCAATAAATTTGTAGTTTCAAAGTCGCGCTTGTTATGGCTGTCATGCGACCGTACATAAAGGGGACTAAACTCTTCAAATGTATTCCATTCCACAGGATGCATAAAAATTCATAAAGAGCTCGGCTCTGCATTATTCAGAGCAAACTTGGGTATCTAACGACGGTCCGGGACAGAGGAAAGCAAGGAATCATTATAATTTCGGTGGTTGGCATTCCTTTGCTAACACTACGTTGCATGTTCCATCCCACCTTCATTGCTGTTACCTCCTACGTGACTGCACTCACTGTAGTCCAACTGTAAATTTCATTGCATACTAAATCGTACCTTTTGCACCTCCATTGAAACCAAAACACAATTTATTTTTAACAACACTGTTTTTTCTCCTTCCTTCGAGAATTCACACCGTTCATTAATATCGTGACCTTTATTCTTATACCAAAAATGTGCGAAAAACTAGGAGTATGTTACTCTAACCTTTTTCTGGTCGGAAATTGAGGAAGTATGACAGCCTTGAATAAATGAGTTTTTGAACGTCAAATTGTGAGTTTGATACTTTAAACGAAATGAAAAATAATTGATCGTATGCTTTAATATTTGATGTTAATAATTTTTTTTTTCAGATCAGGAGGAGTTTATGAGAAGAATGATGTAAAAATTACTTTTGCATAATTTTCAAATCCTTTACGACTGCTTACCCTAGTAAAAAGGATCATATATTGTCCATATAGAAAACATATATTGACCATATATTATCAATATATTGACAATAGATTGACCAATCATAGACAATATATTGATTGTTTCTAAAAATATATTGCTAATATATGGTTGATGTATGAAAAATATTTGAATTAAATGATCAATATATTGTCAATATATGAAAGTATATTGACAATCTATTATCAATATATAGATAATATATGGATAATATATGATCCTTTTTACTAGAGGTACCAGTTCATAATGTTAGAAGAAATCCGAGTCCTAATATCACACAATATTTTCAGCAGAACATACCCTGGAAAAACAAGTGTCTCAAATTAAGACACTTTTTGTAGTCATTTTTAAGACGTTTTTAAAAGACTTAATAAATAACACATTGAGTCAAGTCATTAGTGTCTTAATTGGGAACGCTGAGTGCCTTAAATATGGACATTTTCAAGACATTTTAATCAATTTAAGACACTGTTTTGTGTGTCTTAATGGGCAATTTTTGCAGTGTAGTTTGTCTTAATTTTCCATAGAGCCATGGGTAAATAAAATCTTTCGATACTCCCTAATAGTTGCATCTACCGATAGGACACATTACATGACGGCAAATTATCTAAAACATTTTTTCCAACTTGCCTTGAATAATTGTTTAAAAATGTTTCACAATAAGAAATGTATTAATTGTTGGCACAATTGTGTCTTCTGTTTTCTCACGGAACGAACTCATCCGGATGGGAATTTTTGGACTCCATCAAGGATTGACTTTATCGATCCTTGATATCCGGCATTGTGCAGGTTTATTGTGCAATAACTGGCCATTGTTCGACGCGTTATTAGAGTGCGCTACCAATTTCTTTCAACATTTGATCTTTGGTCTTCACCTCATGCGTATAATGACACAATAATAGCGCGGACTTATCGTCTCATGTCGCCCGGGGTTGCACGCAAGATTGGTCGGACGAAATTTTTTGCCTCCCCGACATTCTCCTAAAACGTGGATCGCCGGTTGCACAACGTCGAAAGACAAATGGCGGAAAAATTTATTTTTCGTTGCGATAAGAAAAATCTCATTCTTTGTCATCGTCGGTGGTCATTCGTAAAGTCGGATATTTGTGGACGAAAACAGAGCGTGGGTGAGCTACGGCCGTGAAGAATGAGCGTGAGATTGGTATTGATTTTTAGTAGCGTCGAAAGCAGTCACGTTCTAACTGTCAAATCTCACTTGTACATCACTGCCACGAAGACGGCTTCGAAAAGTCCGAGAGGAAGCGTTAACTAAAGTGAAGATCCACTTGGAATTCTGGACGGGAAAGCAGGAACGCGTCGGAATTACATTTTGACGGTACCGTTTGTCAGAAGTGGCCAAGATTATTAGGTTTACGAGTGGTCTCCGAATCGGTCTGGCCCGCCAATCGCTCCAACAGATCAGCAATTCGAGAGGATCCTTTGCGTTCTATTGCAACTTTTTTAACCTCCCTCTGACTGTTCTTCATTGGTGTTTATACGCTCACTTTTCCTTCCTCTCGTTTTTTTTCCTCCATCCAGCCCTTTTTTTTCAATACTTGAATCCGTTTCTTTCATCTCCATCTGTCTGTTTATTTTTATATTGGTGTTAAGATTCTACTCAAGTGTTCAATTGTTTCCGATATCTAAAGACCCAAGTCTTCTACCTTAAGGGAGCAAAAAATTGTAATTATACTCGAAATTATATTTTATTCTTTCAGTTTCGCAACTTCTCTCCGTTGATTGCCTATCGATCAGTCTTCAAAAGTAATATTCGTAATCGACTTTTTATGCAATTTGCATTTTTAAATTGTAGATTCGAACAATTTAAATTTATACATTTTCTTGTAAACGACTTGTTACGATCAAGTTAATTTTTCATATCTTCATAAGAAACCTATTTTGAAAAATAATTAAAGTGAAAATTGATATATCATTCTCTTATTTGGCTGCTTAATTGGCTATTCTTCAACTAATTGATTAAATTTTCATTTCAGGTTAACTGTTTTTCTGATACTGCAAAATATAAGAATTTTTAGCAACCGTATCAAAAAGGTATCCATGAAAAAGTGGCCCCCTGTAAATGATGAATGATTGTTACAATAAAACGGAGGGAATAATTGGAGTTGTTATCGGAGACAGTTCCTTGGGGTGGAAAATAGAGCGTGATTTGCATAGACGTAAGATACAGCTGATTTAAATTTTGATTGAATTGTCTTGATTGCGTCTGTTTCAAATTCAAATCATTAAACTTGACTACCTAATTTCAGGACGGTCAAATTCTCATATTTCGTCTGAGATAGCGCGTAACAGGATAAAAGTGTGGCACACGGAGGACGACAGGGACGGCCCGGTAAGAAAAGTGCTGCTGCAGATTATGGAAAAAGAACGAACCGGTATGGGCGAAGAGCGACGAGAATTCTCGCGCCTCACGCCCTTATTTTCTCCTTTACGACGATAAGCTGCAGGCAATAAATATCTTTCCAGGCATGCCAACCCGACTGATCTGGTGCTCGCAGTCGTGCTTGAATTCAAGCAGAGAAAAACTTGCTCATGGATAAGTGCCGTATATTTTATTCCGTCGCGTCACCAGCCCGCAAAAGATAACATCCGAACAAGGAGCGCACTTTTTACCCGGACATACCCTTTTTGAATTAAACGTTTGTTAATTCTGAGCGCTGGGTGTGAGCCGGCTTGCTGATAATGTTATATGAATGTGACACGAGAAAGAGAACCTGCAACGAACGTGCACGCGAGGATACGATAATCGCCCATCGCAAATTAATCATCGTTTTCCCGACGTCGCGCGCGAGACTCTACTACTCATTCTCTCATAACCGTTTAATCGAATCCGCGGCTCAAATTATAACGTAAAGCAGAAAAACATGCATTTGCATATTTTTCTGCAAGGTAAACGCGTATATCTTATTTAGTCATAGTGTACCTAATTGTGTTATGTTTGTTTGCGATATATTTTGAATTTAATTCGAAATTGAAGGCTGTATAAAACTTTTTATTGAAAATTAATGGAAATCTAACACCTAATCTTCGCGCATTTCAGATGATTTAATAATTATCCAAATTAGAGATTCAGTTTTAGAGAAACTTAACACAAATTGGTACACTATAACCGAATTAGGTACGTTTAGCTTATGCATAATTTGAATCCCATTTTCAAAATTTTATTACTTCTACGAAAAAGTGCTGGGGATCCTAGAAAATTGAGCAAAAACATTAGTTGAAAGAGGAGAGGGGGGAGATCCTGAAAATCCATATTAACACAATAGGAAAATTTAAATTTTTCTAAAAAAATTAAATTATTGAAGAATATCATTTTTATTTTTGAAACATATTATACATATTTATTACTATTTTTAATTTTTTGAAAAATAATTTTTTTTGAATAAAAATTTAGCTGTCAACAATTGTTAATCTTTTTAAATACTGGTAAGAACTCAGTTAATACTATAATAATATATATATTATTTGTTTCAAAAGTCTGAAAATTTTCATAAATAGAATCATTACATTTGATATTCATTTTCATTATTACGAACAAAACAATCAACTAAAATTTTTTCACATCCTAGAATTGTAAGTAGAAAGATATCATTTATCGCAAATTTCTTATAAGATGTTTTTCAATTTTTTAATTTTATTTTGTTGATTACATCGAATTACCATCTGATCTCCAAATGACTTCGGTATAGAAAACACGTATAATGACACAATTAAGCGCATAATAGGTCGGAAATTTATGCTTTCGCTCGAACGGATGGGATGGCTGGCGTTTTATCTGCTGCGGACTTGATTTGTCAAGTCCGGTGGCGCTTTTTTGAACCGAATCGTTGCTTTGAAATTTTTTGTCGCAAAATGCACACAATTACGGGCAGATTGAAAAATAAATAAGTAATCCGAAAACATCCAAATCTAGAGGTAAAGTAAAAAAAAAGGAATGTTTTGGATTTCTGCACTCTCGAGGGCCGTTATATGCTTCATAATTATACGAATTTGCTAATGAGTTTTTGCGGATTTATGGGCGCTCCTGTGTCCCGTGCATATAAGTTGGCATCGAAACGAGGAAATGCATGCAAAAAGCCGCCGGCGTATCCCTTTTCTCGGGAATTAATCGGAATGATAGAATTTTAATTGAAATCGAAATTAATTATGCAAAAAAGAAACACAAACCCCCCGCGGTTGTTTTCAACAACAAAAATCAAGGGTATTAAAAAAAATTTATTAAAACTGCATCAGAACGTTTGGTATACTAATTATTATTTATTCGTGTACACATGACGTGAAATTTCCTGATGACTCTTTTGGTTGTGACGTTTATTGCCATCGATTTCCCGTAGTGCGTCCGCAATTTCATGCGCGCAATTAGCGATAACCAATGATCACGTCATGTACATGAATTCCATATTACACAATGAAATAATTGGCTCGTGCTATCAAAAAGCTATCGTCCAACGAAATTTCAAAAACCACTGTTGATTTTTCAATTGCTCTCCATTGCAATCTCCGCCAAAATTTAATTAGTCAAAGTTTTGAGTCACTTAATGATTTTTTAACTGTTTTATCAATTTATTTACAATTTTTTTTATCGCAAAGTCAGATTTCTATGTCGGTTTTCTACAGCTGTGGGAATTTTAGTTTCAACAGAGTTTGAAAAAAATTTTCCGGTAGTAGGTTTCGAACCCCAGACCCTTGTTATGCGAAGTCCTCGAATAACTTACCCCTGAGCCATTTGATCTGTCAGAGATCAAATTTAATTCAGAAAAATTTACTAACAAAAATGATGAAATATGATCTGAACTTTTTACTATCTGAAAAGTTTTTGTAAAAATTTAACTTGTTTCAAAAAAAATATAAATAAATTCGTAACCTAATTTTTCTGCCTTTTAACCTTTCTTTTTTGTAATAATGAATGTCTGTAGTAACATCTCATTATCAGAATGAAATATCAGTTACACATTTACACAAATTAAAAAAGGAAAATAAACAAGAAATTGTATAGTACATCTCATTATCAGAATGAAATATCAGTTACACATTCATACCTTGTAAATAAAGCCACAGTACGCGTAATTGAAATTTTGCAAGTTTGCAGGGGTACGAACAAAAAAAAGGTAAAAACCTTGGAGGACGCGTTATCAAGAAGACACAAAACAAGGGGCTCCAATAAATCACGCTGATTTATTTGGCTGGTAATATGCAAGAGATTCACGTGAAAAAGGAATCGCGTGAGGAAATGGCCAGGAGGTTTTTCTTATTACCGCCGGGCGCCGCCATGTGGAAGTAACGATTTCCCAGCTAATTTGTGCGATTCTTGTTTGTGCGCGGCGATTAAAAGCGGCAGTTACGTTGGTGGTCTATTGATACGCAGCTAAAATTGTTTGGCGTGCGAGTGATTAACGTGACTTTGATGAAAAAAAAAAATAACCTCAGTGTATGATACCACTCTAATCTATATTAATGTCTTGTAAACCGATTAAAATGATAACGTTACAAATGGTGCATAATTACCAGGTATTAGCGAGTGTATGGAAGAATTTGCATAACCTATATTTGAATGAGAGAATATTAATTTTCGGATTGCTGCCGGTTACTTCCGAAGTTCTAAATTGTAATAAGTCTTCGTTCGCAAAAGTCATATTTCAAACGTTATTTCTGTTTAATCACAAAAACGCGAAGACAATTTGCATCGATTAAACATTCCTTTTTTACTATCAAAAAACATTTATTAACTTTTCTTCTTTTTTGTTTAGAGAGAGAAAAAAAATTATACTATTTTCAACAATAAGACTTTATATTTTTCGTATAAATAAAATATTTTTTTCCATAAAATGCATTTTATATTGAATTTATATTTTTTACTTCCACTTTACAAATATGAATTATAGAAATAATTTATAAATATATTTGTAGAATTTATACAAATATATTTTAAATATCAAAAATATACCTTGAATATATTTTTAAATACATTTTTGTTCCTTTGGAGAATGATGAATAATTCAAAATTTCTGAAAAATGGTTCAATTTTCATAAAAACCGACCCAAAAATGAAAATTTGAGTTTCACATGAAATTTTCGGAAAATTCGATTTACTGCATCAAAGCGTCAGAAATAGTATAACAAAAATGAATACTATATTTTTTTCATATACATAAGAAATTATTATAATAATAAAAAGATGATTGATAAGAAAAATGATGAAGCTTTTGAATTGCAATTTTTTGTAGGAAGAAGAGAAAAATATCCAATCGACATTTGCGATACGTAATTCAATTTCGTCCAGTTTGGGGTGAGAGAGAGATAGAGAAAAAAAGGAAGTATAATAGAATGTGGTGCCATTTCAATGATCTAAATCATAGGACATTTTTGAAATGAATTGAATGATTTCATTTTTGCACCTCGCGTGAATGCTTGAAAAATAGAAAGAAAAGTGCTCCAATCCCGTAAAGCGGTGCTGCAGACGTTTGAGATGATTAGGTGAGGGAGAAAGAAGAATGTCAAAAAAGGACGCGAGAGGTGTGGCACTGTAGGCGACACGGCCTCGGAACAAAACGTACGGAAAGAGCGAGTGTGCGTCGCAGGGGGATTCTCTCTCGAGTTCTGTCTTATTATGCAGACTCGGTTATGGCTGTGACGTTAAATTAGAAAATTCGATGTGACATCGATGAATCGACGTGGATCCAACTCGTCCAGATGAAAACATCCAATACTTTAAATATCGTAGAATCCTATACGGACATATTTCAAAATATATTTTATTTATAAATATATTTTATATATTCAAAATATATCCGTATATATTCTACACGAGTCATTCATAAATTATTTATGAAATGGCAATAAATTATATAAATGAAATATAAAATGAAATATAAATCCATACGTATAATTGTATATATATAATATAATATAAGTATAATTACAGTAATATGAATTATATTACTGTGTTGCTATTATAATTATTATATTACTATAATGATAATTCTCTTCGAAATTACATAATATATTATGATATAATTATATAGGATGATATTTAGAATAAAATTATATTTTTATATACGCGATCTAAAATATATTTCTTTATATGTAGCATATGTCGTTCAGAAATTATATAAATGAAATAATGAACATTATAAAATTACATATATTTACACATATATATATTTGACTCTGTTGAATACTTTTTTTTCACATACATTGTTCTATATAAATGAAAAATTTCTAAATCATCAAATTTTTGTTTTTGAAATAATAAGAAGAAATTGTATAAAAATTTGAATGACAGGTCAGTATGTTTCCCATATCCCAATTTGAAACCCATCGATAAAGTTTCTGAGCTTTTTTTTTTCAAGTCAAATCTTGGAAAAAAAATGGGAAGATTGAAAATTATCATACGATTGTTAAATGAGAAATGTTTTAAATAACTGACGGCGAGTTTTTGGAACGAACTTTTTTGCGAGTGATAAAATATTATCACTCGCGCAAGATAGGTCGAAGGTGCAATATTTATTTCAAATGAAAAGTCGAAACTCATAAGATAACGTGAAAAATGTACAAGGTGGAGAAAGAGAGAGAGGGTCGATGTGAGATGAAAAATATAAAACCGCAGCCGGGGCCATTGATAGGAGTCGTTTGAGTTAGTCGTTAATGGTATGGAAAAATAGCAAGAGCTGAGTTAACTTTTCTCTGTACAAGTTGCGGGGCATCGCAGGAACACCTGCCAATATAGCGACGTTAGCTTAGATAACGGAGCTGAGGGAATGAACCTCAGAGATAGTTTCGGCTATTTTACAGAAGCACTGGAGATCGCGTTTGAAAGTGGTAATGGAAGTTGAACTCAAAAGTAGAAAGACATGAAGATTACTCCTTCAGCAATACTTTTGCCAACTTTTTAATCAAAAAATCAAATTCGACGAAAAAGCTCAAGACGTTTTTCCAATCATGTATCAAATTAAGTAGGTTCGAACAAAACTATATACATATGAAATTCAAATTGGATGATCATTTCATTTATTTAAAAAAATTGTGTAAAATATTCTATACGACAAAAAAAAAATATTTCAAATTATATTTGACATTTTTTTTTTCTATATTTAGAAAAATATATTTTGTATATATGTCATTTATAAATTATTTATATAGTGGCAATAAATTATCTGAAAAAAGTATAAAATGGATATATTTAGAAAAAAAATTATATTTATATGAAAAACATAATTCGAGTACATTTGAATATTTAAAATATATCATATAAAATATGATATTATAAATATATAATAAGAAATTATTCAAATATTGAATAAATATTGAATAAATATTGAAATATAAATATTACAAAAACATATTCAAGTAAATTTGACAATCATACTTCAAATTTGATCAGAAATTTTTTTTTTTTTCTAAATTTCTGTCAAATTTTTGACGCTAACAAAAAAAATTTATGAAAAAAAAAAACAAGTATGTACCTGAGACAAAATTCAAAATATAAAATGAAAAAGTAATAAAGAGGGAGTGAGGGAAATATATTTCTCAATAGAGTGAAATTTGACGTCATGAAGGAAAACAAATTTGCGAAATAACTTTTGTATTCAGTCAGGTCGCAGTTGTACTTCGATCGTATTTTTAAACTGCACAGCCACGTAGCGAAAGGGCGAATGTTTCGTAGCGTGTCGCTCTTGACTTTAGTCTGACACGTCGGTTTTTATGTATGCTTCTATTTCAATCTTTGGGCATTCAACGAAGGTCAGCCCTGTCTCGGGGAAAAAAACAAGTCTCAATTACGAGGGAAAATGTTTTATTGTCGCGTGAAAATAATGCTTCAGAGGTGTGAATTATTTTTGTTCATTATCGTTCTGATGAATAAATGGTTGTAATCGTTGCGATAAATCGTCAGCGCAATCAGATAGCAAATTGGTAATTTATGATTGATTCTCAACGTACAATAATCGTGATTTGCTGCTATTCAAAGATAGATTAATGTCAACACCTAGATTATCTAGGTTTAATTTGTAATAAATTCATATGTTCCCCGGCATTAATCGAATTACAAACTAATCAATGTAAAATTTGATAAATGTTTCAAGCGATCTGTTCAGAAGCAACTTTTATAATTAACAATTTTTATACCAAACATTGTCCGATATGAAAAATATTTGAAATATATTTTTGCTCGGATGATAAATAATTTCTGATATCTTGGAACAGTTTAATTTTCATTAAAACTGACCCAAACATAAAAATTTGAGTTTCACATGGAATAGTTTGATAAAAATAAATACAATATTTTTTTCTATATATATGAAATGATCATCATAATAAAAAAAAATCGATTGAACTGAATTTTGAATTGCAATTTTTTATAAGACATAGAAACATATTCAATCGAATTTGGCAAAAATTAATTTGAATGAATTTTTTCAGTGAATCAGAAATAAAAACGTAAAACTCTTTGGTGCGTCGTGTATTCAAAATAACAATTACACAACACAAAAACACAAACGAAAGAAGAAAAAAAAAACAAAACAACCAACCTAAAAGAACCACATAAAAAGTTGTTTTGCAAACTCACTTTACAGCAACTGAAATGTAGATAAATATCATGGCTTACCTGAAACAGAAAAAAAAATTATAATTAGATCTTAATTTGTAAATTATATAAAAAAATGTGAACTAAAATAAAACTAAATATAAAAATGTATTTTTTATTATCATTTTTTCCATATTTTTCATTTTATAAAAAATTAAAATCAAAAATATTACGACCAAGATGTTAAATAGAGCACCAATATGGTTTCAGTGAAAAAAAAGAAGCTTCGCAAAAAGTATGTTAGTAAATGGACTGCAACGAGGCAGCTATGCGGAATCATTTTTAATCTTCCTGAAATGCTTGAAATTTATGATACATATAAATTTATCTGATTCATTTATACATGATAAGCAATGGTACTTCTGGTAATTTACGACTCGGTGTACAGCACACGTAAAGTGTAGTTTTACCACTTGACTATAGATTCAATCATGCTCCTTGAGGTTGTAACTTAATTATCATTTCGCCAACTGACGATTCAACGCAACTCGAATTTTCGAAAAACCTCATAATTTCCCACACGACGTGGAAAATCTGCGGACCGCGTTAGGTAAGTTAAAAAATTAACGTGCAATAAATCGTGTCCGTCGTATTGCGAAAGAATTTTGCTACTGAATTGCGAGTTTACATGGAATATTTGTTCCGAAGCATATGTATGCATTAACACCGCCGCTATTATAAAATTTTGAACGGACAAAATTTATTGCCGACGGTTTTATAATTTAATATTTCACTAAGCGTAACACACACATACACACAAATACGTTATTAGATTCTACATTGTGCAAACGAATGTTATTAACTTGCCTAACTGGAGCTTTTCTTTCTCTGACCAGAGAAAACTTTTCAGTTCAAAAGCGAGAACTAATAAATCTACAAAAGAGTATATCTTTGAATCACAAGGGAATTTTTTCCACCTTACTTTTTTCCCTCTGCTATTCTCCTTTTTTATTTTATTCTTTTCCATTTTTTTTACTTTTCTATTTTTTTTTCTTTTTTGTATACTTTGATAATTATATGATTAACCTAGACTTGCACATGGGGTCTTCCGAGTGATTTAGGAGCGAAACTTTTTCGACCAAATTATAAAATTGTTAGTCTTCCTCGAGTGTTTTTACAGCAGACTAAAAAATTAAAAACAGTTGGGTAATAATTTGCAAAACTTAGATAAATGAAGCGGGTCAAACTACACGAACAAAAATATATTTCAAAATATATTTTAAATATATTTTTCATATTTAAAATATATTCTATCGTACAGAATATGTTTTTCCGCCAATATATTAATAAATTAAATGTTTTCAAAAATTGATAATATATTGCCAATATAAATTCCATATGTGAAAAATACTCGATATGATCTTGTTTATTAGGAATTATTACTATTTCTCATTTTACAAACTATTTTCTATATACAAAAAATGAATTATTATAAAATGAATAAATAAATAAATTACAAAAATATCTATATTTCCACATATATTTTTCCCCTCTGAGTTAACATTTCATTCAAATTCAAGCCAGTCAAATTTGACAAAAACTTTGCACAAAAATCGACAGCCTTTTTTTGTTTCCTCTCCTAATTTACTTTTCTCAAATGTCGTTTAAATTTCACATGCATCCCTCGTCCTAAGAAACTGTTCGTTTTTCGCGACGGTTTATTTACATTGGTTGTAGTATTGTGTCGAGTGACTATTTATTGGCCGAGCGAAACCAAATCGAACGCGCCGTCACTGAATCAGATATGAAAAACGAGCGCATTATCAAGTGGCTTAAAAAGCATAAACTGCATACACGAATCGCGAGCAGAGTGTACATCTTATGGCAAACTTTGACGCGCGAGATGAAAACGGTTGTGTGCGATCCCGTTGTAAATCAGTCTCATAGATATACATATGTCCAATAGCGTTAGTCTCCAGCCATCCGTCTCAAGCAGCCACTCCGCCTCTTTTTCTTTTCGAAGCGGCAAAGCAGCATCACTAGACGAACAGCATTGTTTTATTCCGACCGCGTTGCAGACACTCCTCATCCTCCATATCCGTCCCTCTTTTTCGGTTCACTCTCTGTTTAGTTCATTCGTTGCCACTCTCGACAATTTACCCCCTCGTGTCCTTGCCCCTTTTTTTCCTTCTCCGCGCCAATCTTTGCCTCCGCGCTGCATGGTTATCGCCGCTGTTTTCTTACTCGTAATAATACCCCCGTCATGATGACACCGAGTCAATATTACCAGGAGCGCACCAAGCGCCGTGCTGAATTCAAACGAAAGCAAACAAGCCGCTGTGACCGATTTATTTAAAAACGTGCGAAAAGAAATAAATGGCGTATTATTTCTGCAAAATAAAGCTTCACTTAACGTCCCCGTCCTGCCAACCGCTTTATTTTCAGAACGAAATACAAATTGTATCAATCATCCCTCTGGGGATGAAAATATACGTGTGAACATAAGTTTGATATTTTAATTTTTGTTTATAAATATAATATATTTTGAAATATCATTCTGATCTGTTGTTTCGAAAAGATTTTATTTATATTCATTTTTATGCTGTATTTATATAATCAATTGCCATTTTATGAATAATTTTATTTTGAGAATGTATTTTTGTTCATGTTCATAATAATATGATAATTAGTAATAATTTTATAGTCATATATGATTCACATATTACATAATTTTATTATAATTTTGTAGTTAAATAATATTATATGTTATAAACAGATTTATATTGATTTTATACTTTATGTATATATAATTTATTGTCACATTATGATTCATTTATAAACTTTTATGTAGCATATAAGCATGTATATTTTGAATATAAAAAATATAATTTAATATATATTTTTGCCAATTGTTCTTTAAAATGAAATAAAAATAACTTTTTATAATAAAATATATGTAAATATATTTTTATATATAATTTCGTCTATGTGAAATGGAAAATTAATGTGGGAAATAGAAAAATTATTTGAAATTTCTTTCATTGATAAAATTTTTAGATCGAATCTAAAAATAGATCTTAAATCTCTGGATATTTTTGGTTGAATGAAACAAATTGAGGAAAAGTATAAAAATTGACTTGAGCCAAATCTATATATTCTCGAAGCGAATGAATATGGTTTATTTTTTAAAAATCAGAAAGATATTTCAATTTGTTTTTTTTTTCTTTTGAATTGCGATAAAGTGAATTTATAATTGAAACGTTGGAACATAAAAAAATCGTTCGGTTGAAAGTTTATTTCCAGTTGTAAAAAATGTGACAGAGGAATTGTGAGAGTTCAAGAGAACCCTTTTCGGTATCATTGTTTCTCGCATGAATAATTAACCACACGTCACTTGTGGATCGCGACGCAGTTCGATGGCAATGAGTTGTTCCGATTAATCGGAACAGACTTGGATAGGTTTCGTCTGCGCGCGAGAAATGAAGTGACGTTAATACCTCTCAATGGAGTGCTAATTATTCCACGTTCGGAATATGCGTTACTATGAAAATATGTTACAAAAATATTATTACATTGATAAAATTCCATCTGAAACATTACACAGAATTGGAATGCAATTTATAAGTACTTTTTTAATACTAAAATATTACATAGTCTAAAAATTGAAATGATCAAATCCCGTTAAAAGATAATTTTTTAACATTCAAAATTCAATTAAATTCCAATGATTATTGAACTAATTTTTATAGGATCAGAATTTCGTATTTATTTTAAATTTGTTAGTTAAAATCTAATTTTGAAAATGTAAAAATAAAAATAATTAAATCCCACTAAAGTATAATTTTTTGACGTTCAAAATTTCATCGAAAATTAATGATTATTAAATTAGAGCCATGGAGTTACAATTTTGATTTAATTCAAATTTTGTATTCGAAATTCAATTTTTGAAATATTTAACACTAGAACTCCCGATGGCACTTTTTTGTACCAGTACCTAAAAGTTAATTTTCTGTTTATAAATTTTTATTATGTTAATTACACATTTTAAGTCAATTTTTATTGAGTTGAATGACCAGAAATATCGCCTATTAACTTTTTAATGAATTATTTTTATCATCTTATATTAAAAACTAGGTTTCAATTTTTTGGCAAAATACGTCCGGGCGTTCTAGTGTTAATTTTTCAGAATGAATCAAAATTATCAGAAAGTTTATGACACCCACGAGGACTTTTACTTTGGAGAAAAGGCCTGATAAAGATATGGCTCAAGTCGACTTTCATTTCAAGCGACTCATATTTAATTCTTGCTATGTGATTTATTGTTATAGCATGATTTATTCGCGTCGCTGCGAATCACTTCTCGCGCACGTAATTTCTCCTCAAGTCGCATGCCCCGCTACAGACGCGACGCATCCCTGGCGCATTTTATGCAAATTTTCTTGCTCGCGTGTTCTTCTTAATTGCTCACCAAAAGAGACTTGCAATTATTTTTACGCGTTATATGCTTTGTCAGCCCCCGCGATTCCGAGGTCAATGCTTTTTTGAGCATCCACTTCAATCTCTGAAAAAAAACCTTTTCAAATATATATGTATGTATTTCAAGTTCTAAATTTTCACTCGACTTTAAAATAACTTAACGTTATTTTTCAAATGTAAAAAGAGGACGGAGGTCGGTTTATAAAATGTAATATATATATTTTGTTGACCATATATGGACTATCGTTATAGAGTTCTCGTTAATTGATATCAGATGAGCTGAGATTGAAATAATTTTCACTCTTGGCAGCGGTAAATAAAACCGCCGCAGCGATATACGTTTGAGATATGATAAAAAAGAAGAAGAGAAAAAAAAGACTATCAAGCTTTAGAAAGTGATGTCTGTGTGAGCGGTGAAAAAGCGCGGGCCGAAAAAAGTTGAGCGTAACTTTCAGTCGGGTCTATAATTTCACTTGAGTCAACTTTGAATGCAGCAAAAGTAACTAACTAAAAATTTGCATTGAAAATGTTTGCAAATGTCCTGACAAATCACATTTTGGGCTGTGTGATTGCGCGAGCAAAGTTATACTTTGATAAAAAAAAAAAAAGTGTGTGCGCGATTGTTGAAGCGTGTTCGACAAATCGAATCGGCGAAAGGCGTAGGCACTTCTGTCGCAATTATATATACGAGTTGAAATGAAATTAGCACGCAAAGGAACTGTCCATAATTATAATCTCGGGTACATGAATGCATCAGCGAGCGAAGCAAAATAACCTTAAACGCAAGTCGAGCCGGCTCTTCACTCGGCTCCGTTTTTGACGTTCAATTACGCTCGAAAGTTTGTAAAGCACACGAGAGCTTGGCAACGATGCAAAAAATGACGTCGAATGAGCGCGCCGTTTGTGACCGTCGTGCGTGCGCCTAAAAGTCAAAGCCAAGATCATGCTTGCTTCTAACAAAATAATCATAATAATAATGCATGTTCATTACGATTCATAGAGTATGTACCCCCAAACCAAAGCGAAATTTTCATTGTTTAAGAAACCGAAATTAGTAGTGAACTATAAATTAACTGGAAACCAAGTTTGCTTCAAAACAAAAAATGGATACCTGGGATTGAATAGTATTATTTTTTTCGAATATTAGGAAATTTTTTAAAAAATCTGATTCCAACATTTTTGCAAAAGTTCACCTGTATAGAAATCATTAAATCATGAAATTAATTATATTCATTATTTTCGTCTCTCAATGACGGTTAAAATGGTATATAACACGGGCGTGTTCAAATAACTACTCACTTAATGATGAATGATGATTATTTCATCGAGAAATCATCAAATCATTATGATTATTACGTTTATTTTATTTGTCTTTTGACGAATATGACGAATAAAATGATATATGGGACATGAAAATTTTCATACAATCCACTTCAATGATGATTTTCAATCATCAATTTAATTACATTCATTTCATCCACCTTTCAATGACGATTAAAATGATATATGATATTATGGGTGTTGATCTTTATTTGTTATTCCGGATCCAACACGCCAGCGTCGAAATTTTTTTTTTTCAATAGGGCGACTTTAAACCGTCAAAACAGTATTTCAATTGATGCCTTCCCCTTATCTATGAAGCATTATCAAAATGGTTATTTTTCATTATTAAACATTGTGTATACCTCCTTAACAAAAGAAATTCCGGAAAAATGCGATGTTTCTGAAACCAGCGGTGCTATTAATTATGTTCTCTATTGTCTGACGTTGCATCGCGTTATTGTGCAAGCTCAGATAAGATACTACTGTCTCATTTTCTTGATACATTTTTCCCCCCCAGAAGAAGATATTTTATTATAACAAGTTTCATTTCAAGTACATATTGTTATTGATCAATTAACTGTTGTATTTCGTCATGGCAGTTTGAACGAATGCATACTAAAAAGCTTGTTCCAGTTGTTGGTGATCTACCAGAAAACAAACAGCAGCTCTGAAAAGTGAAATAATATTATTCGCCTGAGTTCATGCATATAGTGTGTACAATGTAAACAAGGTCGATTTGAAAGAAAAATATCATGTTGTACTATATACCAAAGACACAAAGCCGCCTAAATGAATTTGTTGTTGATTTTATTTTTCATCCATCCGGAATACACCCGAGTGACAGTGATGGATGCACATACATCGGATCGTATCACTCATTTCTTTTCATAATGAAATAATTAATTCATCCGATGAAACATTTTCATGCCCGAGTAATTTCAAATATTTAAGAAAAGAATTTATGGTTTAAACATATTGTAGTGATGAGGAGAGGGGGAAGGGAGGGGGACGAACAAGTTGGATTTGCAAACTAGAGAGCGCGCATCGCGTCGCCGAGAAGGCTACAGAGAGAAGCCGCAATGCGGTTGGCGCGATGCAAGTTGGCGCCCAAACGTTGGGCCGTGTGCACCAGCGGAGACACGCCGGCACAAAGAGCCAAATGCAAATACCTAGTCTGTGTACTTAGGAAGCTGTACTCTCATGCATAGGGATTATACGTTCCTCGTGTAAAACCTGCATCAAGCTTTCGATCTATACCGCTCTGGCATTGTCGATGTACATCGTCATCAGTATTTCTTTCCTCGATTCAATCTCTTTTCTTTTTCTTTGGCCTACTGGCTACTACAAACAACACCGCAAATAAAACAGAGTTTAGCTCTATGCATTGACAAATTTTGTTTGTACTTTATATTTGAACAAAATATATCAGTATTGTTATATATTTCAAACAAAATTTTCTTTCAAATGTATATAAATAAGACAAACATCACACATTTTATTTAAAATTTTTTTTCCAATTGGTCAACAAATATATGGACAAAAATATTTATTTTATATAAATGAAAAATATATTTTTTTTAAATAAAATATTGAAAATATTTTAAAAAATTTCAAAACAAAATTTTTATCAAAATATGTCTGATGTTATTATTCTATTCCCAATAGAACAATCTAGATATTATATAGATATTATATATATAGACATATATTATCTGTATAATATCTGTAAATTATCTAGATTGTGCTATTGGGGATATAATATATAATATTTGGTTTTAAATATTCAAATCTTCAATTATATTTAAAATATTTTTCAAAATATATATTCAATTATATTTGAAATGTATAATATGAAAATTTGTTGAAAAAATTATTTTAAATAAAGTTTATCAAATATATCTGCCTAAATCTTATTTCATATATAATATTTGGTTTCGAACCGTTTCAGCCCCAAAAATGAGTTAAATATCTGATAATAATTTTTACACCTAACTTGAAAAATGAAACTTTATGAATCTAATATAAACTTTTTTTTCAATTATAAACACAGAAGTATGATGTGTTGATACACGCACGAATCGCAAAAGCCAAACAAGTCGAATGTAAATAAATGGTACAATTTGATAAAGCGGTATAAAATAAATTTGTTTATCAGAAACGCTTCCGGCTTATGCAATGAAATTCGATCCTGTGCCACCCCAATCGCACATCCGAGCCGGCCAATTTAGCCATCACCGCGCGATAACGGGTTAAATTTTTTTTCACATGTCAATTCGTCCTGCTTGTAATGGTTATTTTGGTATCAAGGGCGCGAACACCAACTTTCAACTTGGCCATCATAAGTAAATTGTGACTTTGAGCCGCTATCTTCTTTATAAACAAAAAAATGAAAACAAATTTCGAAATAATGGAGGTAAAGTAAAATGGTTGAAGAAAATAATAAAAGGGAAAAAGAATAATGATATATTGCGGAGATAACAAAATGAGACGAGTTTTTATTTTGAGAGAGGAGGAAGAAGCTCGTTTGGGATAAAACTAATATTTGTTGGAAATTAATTAGAAAGATAAGACGAAGGGCAGCGGCACATGTTGAGCGAGGCAATGTGAAAAAGTGCAGCACAAAGATTTGAAGATTGTGCAGAGGAGATATTTGTCTTTTGAAGTGGCTGGAACGACTGTGAATTATGAAACAAGTGCTAGTCTTTTATAGCCCCTGTGCTGGCGAAGAGACATCTCCCCATCGAGGGACATTATTATAGTCTGTAGATATACGGCATAAGTGGCTGCCGGTCAGCCTCCCTTTTAAGCTTAGAGAGTTTAAACGTTGAAAAAACCGCGCACTGATCTGCCCCGGGGCTATTCTATTCTGTTTGCATCTGCGTTGTTTTGAAAACGTCGAGCCGGTAGTTTTTAATGCGATGATATAGCCGGAGTGCGTTTACTTTTCGTCGGTTTATTCGTCATGCGATTGCGTGCCGGTGGTGTATATCATGATTCATTAGCAATTGAAATGCTGTTGCGACATTGAACATGTATTTCTAGTCCAACGTCGCTCATCAACACGTTCGTGGATAAATTCAATCTCCGATTCGCTCAAATAATTGTAATCCTTAGTTCACGGCAAAATAGAGTCGCTTTAATTAATGTTTGTTTTGCTCTCAAAGGCCAAGCGTCCCCGATAGCGAGAGGCGATAAATAATCCAAATCCAAGTGTATATGTATACGCTCGTGTTTCATCAGTACACGCGATGCTTTAAAAATCATAAATTAACTTTTGTTTGCTGCGAGTTAGTCAGCTGTCTGCAAATAAAAACTCCCATCAATGTTTTGCAAACAGATGTAATTAACTTTCACTGTACAACATTTGATTGAATTTTTCTTTTTAACAACATTAATATACGTTCTTGAATATTTGGTTTCAACGAATTGCAAATACAGTATCACACAAGTAAAACTGTAAAATTTTAATGTAGCGAAAGGAGGGGGGGGGGATAAGTGACAAAATATTGAAATTTCATTCTTAAAATAATGTAAAATCAATTAAATGATCGAAAAACATTTATTTTAGTAATAAAAATCTAAGTCTGAAAAAGCATAACAATATTCAAGAAAATTTATAGAAAAAAATTTTTTTTTGACGTAGAATTTTAATTTGCAATATAAAATATAAAATAAGTATGAATTTTTTCAAAAATATATTCTTTTTTTCTATTAAAAATATATAATTATAATAATGTAATTAGAATATATTAATTTTATTAAATAATTCGTAAAGCTACAATAAATTATGTAAGTAAAATATTAAATAAATCAAATCAAATGATAAAAAAATATATTTTTATGAAAAATATTAAATTAAAACATACTTACACAAACATTTGTGTCCCTGTTGGATTCATAGTGAAAAATTTATATGTATACAAATTTTTTTTAACGTAGAATCTGAATCTGCAACAAAAAATAGAGTTTTCCGTTAAAACAGTTCAATGTTACCCCCACCCTCAAGAAGCGGGAGTTGAGATTCAATTTTTTTGTGGTGGGGGTAGGTTTTCAAATGACGAAGAAAACGTGTTTTTGTATTTCATATTTTCAAAAATATTTTTAAATTATTTGACTGTCCCAGAACTTGATTAAAAACCCTATATATTAAAAAAATTCTCATTTTTTAGTAACTGATACCGATTTTATTTAAAGATTTATCTCGTAATGGATAATTTTTATCCCATATATATTTTACAAGTCTGCCGATGTGCTTTTGAATTGGAAGTAGAACTAAAAAGCTGTACACCTTTTAGAATAAAATACTCTCAAAGCGAACTTACAAGTTTAAGAAGGAAAGCACGAATTTCATTAAATCGTGTCAGACTAAGTGCATCCCTCGATAAATCTTGTGAGCGAGCTCCATTTCTAGCGGGCGCGTTCTCCTAAACAGCGCGTCCATTCTTCATAAAAATTAATTATTTATCGCATAAATAACCGCCTGTCCGTCCCGTGGCATAATTATATTTCGCCGAGAGGAGCGAAATAAACCGACACAAATTTGTATCCCAGGACGCGCAGCTCTGGCGCGTTCTTTAGAAAAATCGAGCGGGCGGAAAAGAGCGGGGGAAGAAGCGAAAAAGAAAAAAGGAAAAAAGTATAACCCGCTCGTGAAAGAGATGAAAAAGGAAAATAATTCTCGTTGTCGAGATGATGGGACGCGGAAATCGTCTCCTGGCGACAAATACACAATGGATGATCAAATTGCGGCGAAAGAAAAATGCCGATCGTTTATCAGCGCGACGATGAAAATCCGCGCTTATGTATTCCGAGCGAGAACAAGATATAGTCGTTATAAGCAAACAAATATTGAGCCGCGGGCGACGTTACACATTTGGAATAAGAAGGGCTCGCAGCGATTCATCAGATGTGCATTAAACTTTGCAAGTCCGGCGCGTCTAGCCTTCGGGGCTGCTTTCGTGTCGTAATTCCCGCGCATATACGTAATTCATTTAGCGCAACTCCGGATGAAACATTAACTACTTTCTTGTAATTATTTCGCCAAGACGGATTTCGAACAAGACAAAAACCAACTTTATGATATAATTGTTTCTCTTTCGTTTCTGTCGTGATGATCATTTCAATTCAAATTCAGACCGCAAAATGAGTCCATTAGTCCGTGAGATTCATCCTATTTTCTGTATACCTCAGATCATTAAGTTGGCCAAACTTGGCTCCAATTAGTTTGGCTAATTAATCATCGAAATCTCGCTCGGGCGGGGAAAACAAAAGTTGGCCCAACATTTGTTTCAATTTGAAAAGTTGATAAGTTGAAAATGAATAAATTAATTTTGTATGGTAAAATGATGAAGTTGTATTAACAGACAATCACGTTCGCCAAAGCTTTGTTCATAATTAGATTCGGCCGTGCTGTTTTATCATTTTATCAAAGATATAACACATGGCTTTGGCTTGTGTAATTAGTAAGCAGAGATATTCCGTGAGGCACCAAATCGCATTGTACTTAATTTAGATACTATGACGAGAACAAAGGCAATCCTTTGTCGAAAATAATGTAAACACCAAACATCGTTATGGATCGTGTTCTGGTTGAATGGCGCTATTGATAAGAATCGCAACACCCGGTTCATATAAACGTGCCACGCAAAAGATGGACGTTTCTGATATAAACGCCGATTTTTATCCCCCTTACAATTTAATCGAGCCAATTGTTTCAATTAAATTATCAACGGTTCAGATTAACTAGAAGGGTTGCTGATAAATAAACCTCGCATGGGTATCGTTATAAAAAAATTAATAAATTTGGTTCTTGTGATGAATGTATTGAAAAAAAAAAAAAAAAAATCATTGTAATTATTAAAATATAACTGAACATATATGGTGGATCTAATATTTGAGTTGTGAAAAATAACATTTCAAAATTTTTTATTTATGGTCTAATATATATATTTAATATATATTTTTTTGATAAAGTGTATATTTTGTTTAATATTTTATTTATATAATTTATAAACGACTTATATATGAGAATATATAGGGATATATTTAAAACATATTAGAAAATATAAATAAAATAGGACAAAATATACATATATATATATATTTGTAAATAAATTTTAATTCTATATTTTTCATATAAATTTATATTTATTGAGTATTTTATTTATATAATTTAACGAAGCTTTTCAAATAATTTATAAATGACTTACTTGCAAAATGTATTCAAAATATAGAAAATATACGTAAAATATATTTGTGTTCGTGTGGCAAGCTATCACTTCAAACTTTGTTTTTTCAAATACTAATCAATTTAAAATCAAAATAAACATTTTAAGAGTCTGAACCATGTTATGAATTGAAAATCCATTTTATATTGGCTACTGAAAAGCCGTAGCTTTAAAGCACCACCGATGTGAACGAAAGGTTTAAAAAAAACATAATAAAAAGTGCAGATTAAATATTATTTAAGCGTTAAACATTGAAACAGGGTATAACAGAATTATCTGGTCGCGCTGCTGCCTCAGGGCCTATTATTTAGTGAACCCTCTTATCCCATCGTATCTATTAATATTGTGACAGCATCATGTGGCAATATAGCCGACATGATATACCCCTGAGTCTAATAGCCAATTGCGAGTTAATACCATTGAATATATACAAAATTGTCCTCATTATTATTTTTGTTTATTATTTGTTTTGATGTGTTTTGGTTATACGAAATCTCAAGTATCCATAAGATTCGAGCCATTAATACTCGTGCCAAAGTAGCGTGAGCCATTTCAATTATTGTGATACGTATAGTGTGTAATGTATGTTTATTTTGATAATATAAACGTAAAGCGCGGTGTGATATAGGTATATGGGGCGTTTGTGTTGGTTGCCTGGCGATGACTCTGATTCAGCGGCGCAGTGCTCGTAATGGACAGTACGTGTACCAATGTGCACACGCTAGATGTGTCACATCGAAAATGTTAAATCGCTTTTGATCTGCGTCATATTCGTCGTAATCCCGACGGTGAAAAGTTTCTCATGATCCATGGCAAATGCGTTCGCCCAAATGTTAAATCACCTTTTTTGATCATTCAAACAGAAACAAATTTTTATCTTCCCTTCCCCCTCCACTGCGCCCAGTTCCCCCTCCCCTTCCCGGCGCCCCCCTCCACCCAGAACATTTTATTCCAAATCCTTTTCACTCGCTGACGCGAAACAATTTTACGAAATAAATTTTAATCCGATTTTACAACCGCATACAACGTTTCCAAAACAAATATCCAAAACAGCCCACGCGAACACATACAATCGAAACTTTTGCTCAAACAAAATGCGGAATGAAAATTGGCCGAAATATATTTATCCGAGTTTTCAGTTTGTGGAGGACAAATGAAGTTGTTTAACTTGAGCGGAAACTTTTCTGTATTTATATTACGAGTGAGCGTGAGCTATATGTTGGATTATTTTTTGAGTATTCAACGTGTGAGAGAGAGGATATACCTACAATAATTCAAACTCCAAGTTTCGCTCGGTTCGGGGCTTTGAATCACGCCAAGGACTTCCGTCTTTTCCCTATTGGACATAGGCCTGTTATTTCAGTCATCCACAATACCAAATAGCACTGCACTTCGACAAAATTCCACGGCTTTTCCTATACCGTGCCTCAGTATGTGAGATTGTTATATATACCTATGTGAGTTTTCCTTTCCAACTAAATGAAAAATCATTTTCAAAGAATATTTTTTATTACTTTCTTTAAGTTCAGATACGATATTTTATTAAAACATTAAATCAAACCTTTAGGTTTTGAATTGTTTATATCCTACAGGGATAAAAATATATGTGAAAATTTGATATTTTTATTTTATATTTTTTTCATATAAATACAATATATTTTTCGATAAAATATAAATTTATTTATATATATTTTATTTTATTTACATAAATTATTATTGCTTTATAAATCATTTATATATAACTTATATTTAGAATATATAAAACATATACGTAAAATACATTTTGAAATATATTTTTTTATAAATAAAATATATTGAATATATTTTTAAAAGCTGCCTTTGCGCAATCTTTTTTTAAGATAGATATTTGTTAATTTTTTATTTATATGATTTATATTAATCATATAGAATTAAAATATATTCAAAATATATTTTATATATAATAATATAAATATATTTACTATTATATACATATTTCATAAACAAATTTCATATACAAATATAAAATATATATAATATATTTTATGTGCATTAAACGAAAAAAATTATTAAAAATAAAAAAAAATTTTTTAACAAAATTTGAAACGCAGATCAGAAGCTCGTTTGCTACTTCCAGAAATTTTTATATTTGATTAACTGAAATATTTAATATGCACAAAATCTAATGAAAAATAATAGCAATAATAAAATGATAAAAAAAGTTGCACTGAACATATTTATCCCATCTCGACTCTTCATTTCATAACCGTTATTGGAAAGATTTTAATTAAAATTAAAATCCCCGACATATTACGTTTACGAATTTCGTTGAGAAAATCTAGATATTGTTAGTTTGAAATGCGATAAAATCGCTTGTGAAATTGCAAGATAATTTGCGATATCGTTTGGAATGATTATTACATTTACATTTTCAATTAAGAAAAGGTACATTACAAGCGTGCAACAATTAAATTAACTCAGCATATTGTTGAAACCATGGCAGTACATTAAATTAGTTTCAAATGATAATTAATAAATTTTTGTTTATTTTTTCAACATTCAAGTTTTACCTTTCAAGATGGGCTAATTAGTTTGTTCCAGGTTTCTTCTGTTGTTCCAACTCAATTTCAAACTAAAACTAATAACTTTCATATTTTTAATTTTTTCATTATTTCGTAAATACTTGTTCTGTTATTACTCAAAACAAAAATTATTCGATTCGATGAAAAAGTTCAAACAAACCAAATTGTCCGACATTCTATACTGTTATCAAAAGTTGAAGTGACTTTCATTATTTTCGCAATAGGCGGACAATGTTCAGAAGTATTTATGAAAAAATAAAAACAAGTTTAAAGAACAAAATTGATTGGAACAAAAAAAAGCACTGGAGTTTTGAGTCAAAACTTTTTGACGCACCCCAGTGACGTGTATAGAACCAAGTCCTTATGTTTTTTTTTTTTGCGTATGACGGAGATGTTGACAGCGCGCATTAGGCATCTGCTGTGCTTTCCCTCTGCGTCGTTTTTGCGTAATTTTTCAGTCGATTTTGCTTGTCGAGTCGAGTGTGGGTTTTGAAAAAAAGAAGCAGGAGCACTCGACTGGTCGCGTGCGTGCCTCGCGCGCACCCTTTGCTCAGCCGAGTGCTGCTGCTCGTCCTCGTGAGTGGCGCGCCATTGTTCTGATGATTTTGTGCTCCCCGGCCGGCATCGGACCATTATCCGGCCGCTGTCATTGGTTCCCCGATGTAAAACAAATTACAGCTTTATTAAGCAAAATTTCAGCCGTCACGAGGGGCCGTTTTATTCTTTCTTTGTTCGAGGCGCTTTTTTTTCCGCATTCTCCACAATTTCTAATTTTTCTTTTGTTATCACCGACGACCAATTATCAAACTTCTATCTCTTCCGTCTCGAAATTTGTTGTCCCGGCAAAAATATGGTCAGCTTGAAAAAAACAAACAAACCACCAAAATCGAAACTTTGAAATTAAAAATTTGAAATTGTATAATTACTAATTAGATAAAAATCAAATTTGATAAATTAATTATTAATTTTTTTCTTCCTGTTTTTGTGAGTTAAAAGTCTCTAGAAAATTCGATACCTCGTTTATGAACACAATCTGCGAATCGATAAAACTGTATCGCAATCGTGGAGTTTTATGAAACAAAAATTTTTTTTTCCTCCCCGATGTGTAACATTTTTTTACGTAAAAGTTGAAGTAAAAATTGACTGAAATGGAACTTTAATCAACCGATTGTCAACGATCTTTTAATTAATCGCGGAATATTTCGAGTCGCGGAGTTTTTCTTTGCATCGCGAGAGAGCGCACAGGGACTTTCAATTGTTTTCATTAAATCCGGTCGCAACAATTAAAATGATCGCAAATTACGACCGCGCGAAGCCGCGCATTTCATTAAAATGTCATTTCTTTGAGGAACAAAGTTAAACTTGACTCTTAATTAATGCCTTGTCGCACATGCAAATCAGCTTTTTTTTAAATCCAGCTTTCTCTCTTATCCTCTTTGACAACTCTCGAGATTTTGATTTCAGATAAATTGATTAAAACAAATAAAAAGATCCTATTTTTTCACACTCTTTCTAATTAATTTTCTTATGAAAATTAATTTCTCGTGAAAACTTTTCACTTTTTCGGTTCAATAATTCCCGTGCGAAAAGTTTGAACTTTGCAAACAAGGGTGGAAAGTTGTTACTTTCCGTCCGAGGTTGAAAAATAGTTACTTTCTGTCCTGTTGAATAAGTGTTCCCAATTTCGACAATGTTGTTAATTTTATTTTTGGATTTTTCAGATGGAGAGGCGTCGTACGAGATGCAAGGGCCGAGTTTTGTATCAGAGCCGTCTTCCAGGGTGGAATTTACGAACGTAAATGGCGGCCGAGTGGACTGCATCGTGAGGGGTAATCCGGCGCCAACCGTCGACTGGCTTGGAGCCGACGGTGCTCGGGTAACGACCATACCCGGAATCAGACACGTCCTCGAGAACGGCACCATCTACTTTCCGGAGTTTGAAGCCGAGGCATTTCGCCAGGACGTCCATTGGGCCATTTACAAATGCTGCGCTATCAACAGTGTTGGCAGCGTCGTCAGCAGGGATGTCACCGTCAGAGCAGGTTGCTTCACAACCTTTTTTATTTTGATTTCCTTCAAAATCTTGAAAATCCTGAAAAAATGACACATTTTGTTACAATTTATATGAATATTATTATATTATTTTTCTCAGGAAAAAAATAGTCCTGATTAGATCAGAATTTGTCGAATTTAATAAAATTTGTTCTGATTCATATCTGATTTTATATGATAGTGTCTCATCTTTTGTAATGGAAATTTTCTTAAATTTAATTAGATCAGGTCTGACCAGACCTGAAAACCGACCTCTTTTGAAAAAATGTTTGATCATGTGAAATCCGATATGAATCAGAATTCTGATCTGATCAGGACTATTTTCTAGTCTGGCCAGATCTGGACTTTTTTCACCCAGGTTATCATTATTATTATTATTATTATATGATTTATAAATTTCATTTTTTGATTTTGATTTATCCTGAATAATAATAATGATAATAATGATAATAGAGTTGAGGTAATTTCGTACATCTAAAATACGATATGAGGTTTATCATTTCGTTACACAAATTAATTAACGAAAATGAATACCTTTACATTCATTATATTATTTATACAAGCTTTTTTTATCCGTCATTTTTGTACGTTTTACCTCTTCTTTTTTATAATTCAATTCGCTGTATCCACACTGTAGATATTATTTGCACTCTTTAGTTCAACAACTCGTGTTTGTTTTGGAAAATTAAATCCATCCACTAATGCAAATTTAATTTGGCAACGAAGAAAAATCAGTGCCACTTTCTGTTATATAAAAATGAACTGTAGGCCGGGCAACTAAGCCGAGATGGCATTCTTATCGCGTGGTCCTGAATCATTGTCGAGGCGAATGCAACTACAGCAACTTGGCGTTACAACGCCGCGTCAGCTTCTGGCACATAATCCGCGCTCGATATTTCTCAGGAAAGTCCGCTCTGTCTCCATACATTTCTCGAATTCGATGCACAAAAATTTTTATCTCCCTGCGTTTTATCGTCATTACCAAAAACGAAAAGCTAACACAAATTAAACATTCCTAATGTTCTAAAAAATAAATAACACAGAAACCCAGACGGACGAATATATATTTTGAAATGTATTATACATATATTTTTATATTTAAAATATATTCGTATATATAATATATGCATGATTTATAAATCATTTATAAAACGGCAATAAATTGTATCAATTAAATATAAAATTAATATAAATTTTATCAAAAAAATATACTTGACTTACATAAAAAATATTAATTCTGCATATATATTTGTACATATATTTTCGTCCCCGTGGTAAAGAAAAGAACAAAATGTGAAAAATCAGTTCTAAAGTGGAATAAACATTTTTGAATTTTAATTCTCAATTTTGCAGCTTGAAGATGTGAAGGTATAAAATGAAATGTAAACTTTTTTATAATGAACTGCGCTTGGCTTGGATGAAATTAAAGTAAACATGACAAAATATATTAAAAAATAGCCGAGTTGAAAACAATTAACAAAAGTTAAATTTTGTTGAAATGAAGAAAAAACGGGAGGGAAATAATGACGACGTAGTTAAGGGTTGAAAAAGGGGTTATGATGTTAGAACATAGTTGGAACAAACCGAGGAAATAGTGATTTCTTTTGAGTTAAGCGGTATGTAGGTGAAAACATGCACGGGACGTTAAATGTATAGGGAACAGCGCGCCGGTAATGTGCGGTCCATTAGCTGGCAAATGCGCGGCCAAACTTTTCATACGATAATGTTTCAAGCTAGACACTAAAAATTAATGCACTGACCTGGAAGTATGATACCTCTGCTTCTTTCACGTTTCTATGTTCGTGGGACAAGTAGTGGAATATTCTCCTCCACAGGAACAACCAAATAGAAAAAGAAAATCATCATAAAAATTGTCAAAAATAAGTTGTTCGAAAATTTAAAAAGAAATTAAAATTCAAGTTTAAAAAGAAATTTTAATTTTATATAATAATAATAATAATAATAATAATAATAATAATAATAATAATAATAATAATAATAATAATAATAATAATAATAATAATAATAGTTATCGCCCACGCGTAACCATCGATGCACCAATATGCATAGTTAGACCTAAACAATAAAATACATATTGCACTACAAAAAGT